>ML796298.1:95604-127703 GCA_009831015.1 Picea engelmannii | reverse complement strand
TGTGTGTGTGTGTGTGTGTGTGTGTGTGTGTGTGTGTGTGTGTGTGTGTGTGTGTGTGTATTCAAGCATGATATTTTTTTGAGGTAGCGTTACCCAACCTATTGGTGGCTGGGGACATTACAAATTGGTATCAGAGTGAAAATATGTTTACTCAATGATGACACCCGACCTGTTGGTGGATGGGGACGTTACAAATTGGTATCAGAGCCATGGTTTCAACACTGAGCCTGGATGGGCCATGTTAGTGGAAGTTGAAACAAAATTTTCAGAAATAAATGGTTTTTGAAACAGACAAATATGAGTTAGGAGTGCCCCTGGGTGCCAAGAGAATACCTTGGTTGTGTTATGAATATCGAGAGGTATAACAGCTTATGGAATGGAAACAGAGAAATAAGCCACAAGGTTTGAACTTGGGGCATAATATATGCATAGGGGAAGGGCCAACTTTTCCAGCCATCATATCTAGAAAAAGGTGCATGAGAGTTAACCACCAAGTCCTTCGAACTATGTGACTTCGGTGAAGTTTATGTGTTATAGAGAAAAAGGGGCCAAAGCCCGAAGTTTCGAAGTCCCGAAGGGGATATTCACCTTAGATCCGGGGATAAGTGTTACCATTGGATTTGACCAAGGACAGATCAGAGCCGTTAGATCGAGTCAAAAGCAAGAGGTAAGGCGCAGTGGTGAAAAACAAATCTCAGCCATTAGATCTGCACGCAAGTAACTGTGAGACGTAGATCTCACAGCAGTTCGAAATTTTGGCACTTCGGGAGAAATGGAGTGTGCTAGAATGAAAACTCTCGAAATCCAAAGTTGAACTAGACCATTCATTAAAGGAGGCACGTGTCGGCAGATCAGTGTATTCGGGAGTTCATCATTCAGGAGAAACAAAGTGTGCTAAGGAAAAAACTCCCGAAGTCCCGAAGTCTAAAGTTAATCTGGACCGTTCGTCAAAAGAAACACATGTCGACAGATCAGCGTATTCGGGAGTTCAGCGTTCGGGAGAAACAAAATGTGTTAAGGCGAAAAATATTGAAGTCCAGAGTTAATCCGAACCATTCGTCAAAAGAAACACTTGTCGATAGATCAGTGTATTCGAGATTTCGTGGTTTGGGAGAAACAAAGTGTGCTAGAGAGAAAACTCCCGAAGTCCGATGTTAATCCAGACCATTAATTAAAAGGGACATGTGTTGGCAGATCGGCTTGTTTGGGAATTTGGCATTCGGGAGAAACAATTTGTGAATAGAGAGAAAAATCCTGAAGTCCTGAAGTATAGAGTTAATCCAAACCATTCATCGAAATAAATGTGTGTCAGAAGATCATCTTGTTCAAGAGTTTGGCATTCGAGAGAATTGGAGTGTGCTAGTGTGGAATCTCTCGAAGCCCCGAAGCTCGAAGTCCCAAAGCCGAAGAGAAGAAGTGGTGTGGCATGATGACGTCTCTAGTGGTGATGTGGACCTTTCCTAGGCATGCCACATGCCACCACCTTAATTGCTGACAGTTGTACTATGTGGATCCCGGAAGGTAAGAAAGTTCGGGAGTTCGGCGTTCAGGAGAATTGGAATGTGCAAGTGTAAAATATTTCGAAGCCCGAAGTCTCGAAGTGACGTGGCCTGCTAGCATCACTAGAGATGATGTGGACACAAGGGATGTGTGCCATGTGTTAGTGAGTTAAGAACCTTTGGAAGATAGAAATGTCAATTAGAACGTGACACATTCCATCTGCCATACTAGACCACGTGTCTACTTCTAGTATTTGTCCACATGGAACTCCTCTTGAGCATGGGTAGTGGGGCCCCTAATGAATACATAAAGTAGTTAAAACCTTGGAAAAGAATTTAACTAGACTAGGCCCATGATAACATGACCCCAGTATACATGTGGTGCCAGATTGTGAAGTCCAGAGACTTGGTACTCCGGAGGAAAGGTGTTATAGTTAGAATTGAGTAGAGAACTCCCAAAGGCCCAAAGGTCGGAGTTAATATCAACCGTTGGTCACAAGGGACGTGTGGTGTCAGATTCCAATGTCCAAAGACTTGGTACTCCGAAGGTATTGTGTTCAAGTGTGAAGACTCCCAAAGGACCAAAGGTCAGAGTCTACCTCAACCATTGATCACGGAGGACACGCGGCAATAGATTCCACAGTCTGGAGACTAGGCACTCCAGAGGAAAGTTGTTATAGTTAGCATTGGGTAGTGAACTCCTGAAGGCCAAAGTTAATTCCAACTGTTCATCACAGGGGATGCGTGACATTAGATCCCAAGGTCTGGAGACTTGACACTCTCGAAGAAACGGTTCATGATGGAATGGGAGGAATAAATCCCCGAATTTTTGTAGCATCGAAGTAACGTGACATGATGACATCACTGGGGGTGACGTGGAAGTATTCAGAGATTCATAGTTTGGTATTTTTTGGGTGTGCAGATGTGAAATCCTCCAAACCTCCGAAGTCCCAGAGCCAGGAAGTCTTGAAGCAACAGATGTGATGTGGAATGATGACGCCACCTGGGTGATGTGGATATCCCCTAGGCATGCCAGGTGTCACAGGACCTTGTACTTGGCAACAACTACAACAGTTGAGAGAATTGGCACTCCAGAAGAATTGAGAGTATGGTCAGTTCAGAGCTCCCAAAGCCTAAAGTTCCGTAGTAAATATCAATTGTTGCATGTTGGGGAGCCAAGGACCATTGATCCACCACACTTTGCGAATTTCACCAATGCGGCACTCTGGGAGATTTGTTGTGATGTGCTTTGGAAATCATCGAAGCCCGGAGTCCCAGAGTTCCTATCCACCATAGATCTAAACAAGGAATGTGGATTGTAGATCCACCATCCTTCGCGAGTTCGCCAATTCAATGTTCTGTGATGTTTGTGATTTACAAAAGGGGAAACCTCTAAAGCTATGGAGCCCCGAAGTTTCAAGGATCTGAATAAGCACCCAATTATTAGCACGTGGTCACAGCCATGGTCACATGCGAATCAAGGGCTAAAGAAAAGGGGCTAGTGCCCGAAAGTGAATTGTAGAACAGAACAGGGCTCGGAGATAGAGACATGGGGATTCTTGATCGACAAGACCCACAGAAAATGGAGTCTGGTATTCTTTTGTTGAATCAGATTGTTTATGTTATTTTGGAAAATGATTAAAGACTGATAGCCTGACAAAAATTTGGTTGACTACACATTTTGCAAAGTTAGCAATTGTCAAAACCAAACAGCATTGTTACATAGTGCAGAGAAATGGAGGAGGCACAGGATGCTTACAGTATGGAGGATGAATTTAAAGGAATGGATGTCCATTTGGGAGTTGAAGGAACAAACTCCACTGGGCATGGAGAAGATATAGATAAATATGTGAGCATGATGAAAATCATTAAAAAATTGCAAAAAGATGTCCAAATTCACCAAGCAGATAACAAAAGTCTTAAGAGAGACAAGGAGCAATAGGAAGACTTCAATATGAATTTAATACAGAGCATGGAAAGAATTGAAAATAAGTTGTATAAGGAGAGTGGCTCTAGCAAATCAAGAAGTCACGGGACCCCTAAGAAGAAAGGAAGATCAAGGAGTGGTAGCAGACATCACCAACACTCCCAAAATCATTCCCATAGGAGAGCACATAGTAGCTCAAGTCCATCCCTTGTCAGGAAACATAGGAGTTCTGGGGTGGATGAGTTGAAAGTAGAAATGAATAAGGCCAAATCTCATACTTTTGATGGAGATAATAAGAAGGATGAAGATGTTGAGACATGGCTTCTAGGCATGAGGAAGTACTTCCAATTGCAAAACTATTATTCTCATGCAGAGGGAATAATTTCCATCTACCAACTTAAAGGAAAGGCATCCATATGGTGGGATCAGCTGGTGCAAGTACAACACTTCAGGGAGAAAAATGTGACTTGGAAAGAATTCAAGAAACATTTTGAAAAGAAGTACTTAGCCAAGAGATACTATGACAAGAAGATGAAAGAGTTCTTTGAACTTAAACTGGGTACCATGACTATAGATGAATATGAAAGGAGATTTCTAGAATTGTTGAAGTATGTCCCTTTCATTAAGGATGAGATAGTCAATATCTAGAGATATCTAAGTGGGATGCCACCTTTTATCAGTGATAAAATAAAATATGATGATCCAAAAACTATGGAAGAAACCATAAGGAAGGAAAAATGTTTATATGATCAACATAGGGGAAGGCAAACTTTCCAAAGAGCTTGGGAAGACAAGAAGAAGTTCAAGAAGGAGAAAAGGCAGAAGGGAAACATACCTCCATTTTTCAAAAATAGTTCTCAAGGACATCCAGTTTTGAGAGGGACCGGGATGGTTGAAGTAGGTGGGCAAAGGCCAAGGTAGACACCTATGCAATGTTGGGGTTGTAAAGGAGACCATAAGTATAGAGATTGTCCTAACAAAAGTGACAAGGTAAGATATTTCAACAATGTACAACAAGCAGAAACAATGGAGGACATGGGCAGAAGTGTACCAAGGATCTATGCAGCCCTGGACAACAAGAAAGTTGAGTTTCAATCACACATTATTGAAGTTGAAGGTATGATCAATAACCATGCCTTTACTATTTTAATAGAATCAGGGGCTAGTCATAGCTATATAGATCCTAAGGTAGTGGAAATATTTTAATTACCAATAAGAAATCATGGGAAATCTTGGTTGGTGTAGTTGACTACAGAAGTCGAGAGAAAGGATGTTGAGTTGGTAAAATCATGTCCAGTGGGCATGAATGGACTGATTACCAAGGCAGATTTGAACATCTTGCCTTTGGGATCATATGATTGCCTAATTGGTATGGATTGGTTGGACCAACACCATTCCATATTTGTAACACCCATCCAGGATGTTAAACAATTAATCTTTCATTAAATACATACACAACAACAACTTCATTTTAGCGTAATTTCATTGATTTTCATTTACAAAATTCTTCTACATTTGCTCAATGATAAATCTAGATAACATGATGAAATAAGTAATATGTTAACTCTATGATTTAGAACTTAAAACAAAAGTATATACAAAATATCAATAACCAAATACCACCAAAAAGAACTCCTTCTTAGCTTGTCAAATCTCATCAGTTAGAATGTAGTCCTAGGTGCTTCCAAGCATTCTTTTCTCACTTTCCCAGAGTGAAACAACGGAATCCTCCCTGCCAACTAGGAGCCTAGCCGGTTTCCTAGCTCCAAGAAACCTTTCGGTTTCTTGGCCCTCCATGCCCATGACTCCAAGAACAGAAAAGCACAAATGCTCAAAGAAAACTATCACAAGAATTATATCTTCCAAGAATTTCACAAACTCTCATCATGCTCAAACCTCTCCAATCCCCCCTATATCACCACTTCTCCTCCCTATTTATCAAGTTTCCATACACCTTTTGATTCGGATTATTTTCGACACGAAATGAGAGCAGAGATATAATAAATAAATGCATAGGGATATCAGAGATGTTCAATAATATAACAGAAATGTATCAGATATGCAACCATAAACACAGATATATAGTAATACATGATTTCTATTAATGAAATAAATGTACAGAGACTGTAAAAATACAGAGTGAAAGGCTTGCTAGAATGGTGGCAGCTTATCTCTGAGAAGAGATGTGACGGCTACTCACATTCGCAAGAAGATGATTACAATGAGGCTCTCAAGGAATTTTTACAATAAGAAGGAATGCCAAAAACCCTAGACATCCAAAAACCTAACCCTAGGAGATGAAACGCCAAAAGTCATGTGGGCCCCGTTTGGGTAAGTGAGTACATCAACTTCCCGGGGTCGTAACTTTTGCATACGATCTCTGTTTTAGGCGTGTGATAGCTCGTTGGAAAGATATCATAGAGGAGATTCATTTTGGGTTGTTCAATCATGCCTTTGGATATCATTGAGAACCTATATATTGAAAAACCTTCATTTGGACCCTCAAAATGGCCCCGGAAGTTAAAACCTGCTAAAAATAGTAAATTGCCAAAATTGTCAGAAAGTTGTTTTGAGCCAGTTGGAAAAGATGGGTGGCCACCGATATCCACCTGGATCACCATTCCCAAAGTCTCCTCAACCACCCTCATTATTATCCATCAACCTCCCTTATCTAGATTTTTGGGAAAATATTAAAATAAAACCAAAATATAAATGACTTGCATTAAACAACAATAAAATAAAATAAAAGTCTTTCTTCTCATGCTAGCTAATAAATGTAATTTGAAAATTTTCCCCAAAATGAATATAACACCCCACCATGCTCATTCAATTCATCACACCCACCATCTATCAAAGTCAAGAAGGTATTTAATGCTTCTAGATATTTTGTATGCAATATRATTTAATATTCAATAAACATTCAATTAAATAATTAATAATTTACTTTAATAATTAATACATTAATTAATTGTACTAGTGTACATGGGTAGGGTATGTGTGCGTAGCTAGCGGACACATATCCCATGTATGTACTAACGATAAACAACCATTTCCTCTAATGCATAGTTCTTATATGATCACCAAGACATGTAGGACAACAGATCAAGTAATGCATCATTTAATAATCTTTAACGAACAAAATTACACCAATTCATCAATAACTCATTATCACACTTAAAATATCAATAGGAAATCAAAGAGATTTTTAAACATGGTAGGAACCAAGTGAGTAAACAATAGTGGCATATCTAATCCTCGATTAGTATTATGAACTATCATCGAAGCATCCTTCCTTCCTAACCTACTTCCATCTTCCATCCTATCCTTTCCTCTGTTGGACTAAGTTGGAGCATCAACTATATTGACCTAACTCCAGATAGAACCCATAAGCGGAAGTGTCATATATCTCAACCAAGCTTCCCCAATAGGCAACTAGCAGCTGCCATCACACATCTAGGGGAGCATGACTTCACACATCCCTCCCACGACTCTAGGTTTCAGAGGATAAACGGTGGGAAATACCTCCACCCCTCCTTATAGAACTAGGGTCAACACCCTATATCGAGCCATACTGTGCAACTAATGTTCTTAGAGTCATGTCATCAAACAATCACTCTGGGCAAGTTGTGTGTCCTATCAAAACCACACTCACCACAAATCATAGCAATATTTCGATTCATAAATTAAATAATAAGTACAAAATATAGCATATACTATCTTCTTGATGTCTACGACATCCAAGTCACCTCAACACTATAGTCATTTTTCTATCTCATAGCTCATTAACCTGTAAGTTAATCCACCAATAACTCATATCTATGCATATACATAATAATTTCATATAAGGATCCATATCTGTATTGACGTTCAATTTAAGAAATGCATGTTTATTTTTATCATGTATGGCATCTGTTATGCATTCATATCATGACTTGAACTAGTATCCACGTACCTAAATTCCACATTTTAACTTGCATGTTTAAAAAAACCAAAGAGATATCATCATCATGAGTATATAACAATGAAAATAATAGCATGCAACATATAAAAATATGTACATATCTCAAATATTTATCTCAATCTAATTGATCCCAAACAAATGCTAAGAACTGAATTACTAAGATGAGTAAATAGTCAATATTCTAACTACCTAAAGGTCAATATATGAATTACAATATTAGACTGTCATAACAATGCATTCACTTTCTTGGATGAGGAAGGAAATTGGAGAGCAGTCCAAGGAATTCCCAAGGCAGTTATTGTCCGGGAAATCTCAGCAATGCAACTAAAGAAGTGTTACAGGAAGGGTTTTCAAATATTTGCAGCCCATATGGAGGAAGAATCTAAGGATAAAGTTACAAATATGGAGGATCATGCAGTCCTGGAATATTTTGAAGATGTGTTCAAGGAGGTACTAGGACTACCCACAAATAGAGATATTGATTTCTCTATAAATTTAATGCCTGGAGAAGCTCCAGTATCAAAGACTCCTTACAGAATGAGTACACTAGAGCTGAAGGAGTTGCAAATGCATCTTGAGGAGCTTCTAAAGAAGGGGTATATATGCCCAAGTGTGTCACCTTGGGGTGCCTCGGTATTTTTCATGAAGAAGAAAGATGGGAAATTGAGATTGTGCATCGATTTCAGACAGTTGAACAAAATGACTATAAAGAACAAGTATCCTCTACCAAGGATTGATGATCTCTTCAATCATTTGAAGGATGCAAGGATATTTTCAAAGATAGATCTCAGGTCAATATACCCTCAGGTAAGGATTAAAGAGGAAGACATCAGCAAGACCACCTTTAGGACAAGGTATGGTCATTATGAATTCACAGTGGTGTCATTCGGATTATCAAATGTGCCAGATGTTTTCATGTGCCTAATGAATGGTGTTTTCCAAGAATATTTAGACAAGTTTTTCATTGTCTTTTTGGATGAAATCCTTGTATATTCCAAGACAGAGGAAGAGCATGAGAAACACTTGAGGATGGTGTTACAAGTGCAAAGAGAGCATCATTTTTATGCCAAATTGAGCAAGTGCTCATTTTATCAAAACAAAATTCACTATTTGGGGCATATCATATTTGAAGAAGGGATAGTAGTGGCCCTGAAAATATTGAGGCCATTAAAGGGTGGAAAAAACCTAAGAATGTGACAGATTTCAGATCCTTCATGTCTCTAGCTAGATACTATAGAAGGTTCATTGCAGGGTTTTCAAGAATAGCTCACCCAGTTACTTCCTTACAAAGAAAAGGGGTAAAATTTCAATGGACAGAAGAATGTGAAAAGAGCTTCCAGCAATTGAATCATTTGTTAACCAGTGCTCCAATTCTGAAGATTGTTGATCCGAATGAATATTTTGTGGTTTGCACAGATGTGTGCAAAGAAGGACTAGGAGGATTCCTTAGTCAGAATGGATTTGTGATATGTTTCGAGTCCAAAAAATTGAAAGATCATGAAAGGATCTATGTCACTCATGATTTGGAGTTTGCATCCATAGTGCACACTTTGAAGAAATGGAGACACTACCTCATGGGAAAGAGGTTTGAGTTGAGAATAGACCATAATGGTCTGAAATATTTGTTTGATCAACCAACTTTGAATGTTAGGCAGAGTATATGGTTGGAATTCCTCTGTGAATATGACTTTGATATCAAGCACATCAGCAGGAGACCAAAGTGGATGATGCACTCAGCAGGAGAGTGCATGAACTACATGATACAACCATCAACATGTATCAAACCGATCTTAAAGTCAAAATTTTGGGGGCTAGAAAAGTAGATACGCATTACATGGAATTGGTAACAAAATTGCAACAAGGTAAAATGAAGCAGAAAGATGAAGATTATGAATTGGGAATTGATGTAATTCTCTTGTACATAAATAGAGTTTATGTACCCAATTCTCCTGAATTGAGGAGTGTGATTTTAAAAGAAATGCACAATGTACCTAATGTGGGACACCCAGGATATCAGAAAATAGTTTCAACAGTCAAGAGCCAATATTATTGTCTAGGACTAAAGAGGGATATTGTTGAATACATAGTTAAATTCTTGGCATGTCAAAGGTTCAAGGTTGAGCATAGACACCCAACTGGGTTTCTACAACCATTACCCATTCTTGAGTGGAAGTGAGAAGTGGTGACAATGGAATTCATCACAGGATTGCCCAGAATAAGCAAGCAACATGATGGAATCATGGTGGTGGTGGACAAGCTTACTAAAGCTACCCATTTCATTCTTATGAAGGTTACTCACAAGGAAACAAATGTTGTTGATATTTATATGAGGGAAGTACAAGCTTGTATGGCATACCCAAGACAATTGTGTTTAACAGAGACCCAAAGTTTACCTCAAAGTTTCGGAAGGGGTTATTCAAAGGGTTTGGAACAAATCTAAACTTCAGCACAACTTATCATCCTGGGTATGATGGGAAAATAGAAAGGGTGAACCAAGTGATAGATGATATGCTAAGGATGTATGTGATGGACAAACCATATAAATGGGAATATTATCTACACTTGGTAGAATTTTCCTACAATAATGGGTATCAAGCATCACTGAAGATGATCTCATTTGAAGCACTTTATGGTAGAAAGTGAAACACCCCAGTAAGATGTGACAACCCAGTTGATAGGGCAGTGGTTGGGCCAGAGTTTCTCAAGGAAATGGAAGAGAAAATGTTGAAAATTAAACAGAATTTGAAGGCTTCCCAAGATAGGAAGAAAAGATATGCTGACAAGAACAAAACTCACAAGGAATTTAAAGTGGGTGATCATGTTTTCTTGAAGGTGAAAGCTAACAGAACTTCCCTGAAGCTCGGAAAATGTTCCAAGTTGGAAGCCAGATATTGTGGGTCGTTTGAAATCCTAGAGAGGATTGGTCTGGTAACTTATATGCTTGCATTGTCTACATCTATGTCTATACATATTGTATTTCATGTCTTGTTCCTTAAGAAATATATACCTGATGCTAATCATGTTATTGATTGGAATGTGATTCATGTGGAGCAAGAAAGTGTTTTTCATGTACATCTGGTGTGCATACTGGACTGGAAAAGAAATCAACTCCATAATCAAGCCATAGGGATTGTAAAGATCCAGTGGACCTGGTACGGTCCTGAGGATGCAACATGGGAGCACAAATATGCTATGCAGGTAGAATACCCACATATTTTTGAAGATTTTGAAAATCTTGTTGATGTTGTGTAAATGAGTTGCACTGAGGACAGTGAAAAAATAAGGGGAGGGGATTGTAATATCCCAAGGCTGAGCCTTGTTTGTAATTATGAATGTAACATGTTTTGTAGGCTGGTGAGCCAAGTAATTATAAGTTGGTAGGCTTATGTGTTTATTAGTCTGGAGAGCCTAGATGCTAAGGCCAGTGAGCTTGATTTTGTATATGTAATTATGCAGATTATTAATAAAATGCATCGTTGCGTGTATACAGACCACAAAGAAAGAGTTATGGGGGACTAAGATCCACTGGGTAGGGAAAGGGATGTGGTTGAGAGTCTAGGAAAGAGGGGCTAAGCTTGAGGTCTTAACCCAAGGGAATATTATAATGTATTCCTAAAAAAATACTAAATTGGGGAAATAAAACTAGTTATCCTAAGTTCCTTTAGGGAGAGGAACAAACTCCAAGTGGAGAGGAACGAGCTCTTGGAGAGCCAAGTGTCATCCAAAACGCATGCATATTTATGGGGGGGCATTCTCACCATTGAGGATTCTGACAATTCTCACCATTCGGACCATTGGGACCAGGCTGGCCATCTATTACCCTGACTAACTAGCGCACCCAACAAGCACACGGTAACTATGGAATGCCATTATGGAATTCCTGAAACACCCCGAACCTATGAAAAAACTTCGAATTGATACCCTCATTGTACCTATACATGTGGTTTGCCTACGTATTATCTTGTTAGTACCGTTCCCCACGTCCAGTTTTTGTTGATTCCATCACCATGCCCGTGTGTTAAGGAGTGGGAGTGAAGAAGTAGGTTTTTAGGCCTATAAGCAACTCTCTCTAGGTGAGAGAGTGTGTTGAGGAAGTGAGCTCTCCTAGAGGAAATCCAATAGCAGCTACAGAGGCCTGAGAATTCTTGATCTGGCCTATTGTTGAAGACCCGAAAAAGGGAGGTGTAGCAACCAATGGACTATGTGATAGTGAAGGTGTACACTCTCGGGGTTGAAAAGGCATGTGGTGAATGAGAATCTGTGAGTCATGGGATTAAGTGGCTCCTTGGAGGAAATCTTTCCTGTTGTACTGTGCAACTTCCTGTTGTCCCTGCCTAGCCTAGGAATCCCTTTCCCGGTGGAGTTTAGTCCTAGCTCAGGGGTGACCCACTACTGAGAGTGATGAGAAAAGTGGTCTAAGGCTGGGAGGTTCGTGGAAGGTCTGTATGCAATTGGTGTACTTCAATTAAAATATAAGTACCATTTCCAAGTTTTGTTACATGTTGTGTATTTATATATGTTGTTATATTTATGGGTTTTTCCTGTGATTACTCCATGTATGCTTTTACTTTTATTTTTTCATTATGTTGTGTGATAGTAGAATGTAAATCATCTATTAAATTTGTATGTGTTATTATCGTTTCCGCAAGAATATGTGTATGAACATAATGTTTATGTCTGGTTAAAATTGCATTAGATATGTGTGTGTGTGTGTGTTCAAGCATGATAGTTTTTTGAGGTAGTGTTACCCGGTTTGTTGGTGGTTGGGGACGTTACAAATTGGTATCAAAGTGAAAATATGTTTACTCAATGATGACACCAGGCCTGTTGTTGGTTGGGGATGTGACGATATCCTTTGACATATAGCATTGAGCAGGGTGTGACGATATCCTTTGACATAGTTTTTAAGGAAGAAAAGATAATCCACGTTTCTCATGGAGAAAGTCTCTTTTAGTGTCTTCAGGGAACATGGAAGTGAGTCATTCGCATATCATCAGTTGATCACTAGGGTGACCAAAATAATGTTTAACAACGTGTCCCCCAAAAAAACACATTTTCCTCTCCTCAATCTCGATAGAACCTAGACAATTTTGAAAATTCTTTGGATTAATAAAAAGTTGAAGCACAATCCATTTCAATGCTAGAGTTTTCCCAAGTTGGGTTCCTTTAGGGTATAATATTTGTTTATTAATGTGGTTGATAATGTGTGTATTGTTTTTTCATTTATGGTTGAATGTTATGCTACATTTATTTCTTGAACATTAATTAAATTTGCATAGAAATAATATAATAATAAAATATAAGGATTTGTATTGGTGAATCAAAATAGTCATAGGTTGTTTGATTATGGATGACAATCACAATATGTGATGTGGGATGCAACATCATCATCCTACGGTAAGTTGAAGAGCCTTTTGTTGAAAATATTAATAAATATTTTTCAAATGTTAAAGAATAAATTTGTATGGTTCTATACTATTTTGGGTCCTCTTGGTGCCTTATGTTTATATTTTTCCTATGTCTCTCTCGCAGATTAGTTTCCATCCTTAATTATGTTTTGTATCCCTATTAGGGACCTAACCTCCCTAACCTTTCACATAGATAGAATAGTATATTTTCCATGTAATAAAGGTCGACATTAGTTAGTAAGGCCTATTTAATAAATATGAACAAGTCAATGTAAGAAGACCTAATAGAATCTTTTTCTTCTAGAAAGATATTCATCTAGAATGTTCTTTAGAAGATAGAATTAGTATAAATAAGAGTAGGAGGTATGAGAAAGATTTTTCTTGAGAATTATTGGAATAGATCTATTCTTTGTTGAAGGTTTCCCCCTCGAAGAGGCAAGTGAACATTGTTTTCTTTGAATGAAGGTATTATTTCTGGTATTTCTCTTTTCAATATTTTGTTGTTCCATTGATATCTGTTGAATATTCTTGTTTCTACATATTATATTACATATGGTACCTTACAAGTGGTATCAGATCATTTTCCTTGGCAGGAATTATGGGTAAAAAAAATTCTAGGGTAGAGATGTGTATTGTCGGCATCTTTAAAGCACAAAGATTTTTTCGTTCAATGGGTAAAACTGCAGTGGGGAAAACTACACACATGTGATACAAATGGTTTCACGAGGTTTCCTAGAAACCAAAGTTTCACCCTTGTTGGAAACCTCTATAACCTATGTTGTTACCCCTCGAGTATTACCACATCAGAAAAAATATATACACAACCATCACTCCCATGTACCGATAGGTATATTGATATTCCCCTAGGTCTCCTAAAACAAGCCCTAGATCAACCAATCGATCGTCTGATTGTTATAGTTCCACTAAGAATAGCACTCGAGAAGATACTCTCTAGTACCTGGGTAATCAAGTAGTATAACTAATGATATGGTCGAGCCTCCTTAGTTGGTTCCCTAAGATATTGGGTCGAGTACTATTATTCGACCTCACACATATATCAGAGAGCTATAGGATAGGGAAAACCCTTGCCCATAGGCACCCTGCAAATCCTAACCTAGGGGGAACATACTAGACAAGGAACATAAAAGATATTTTGGTAGAGCAACCTTGCCTCATGCATTCTGGTTGCGAAATTACTACATTTTTTTTTTTCTGTTAAGAATTTGTGCATTTCGATACTGCAGTATTATTCAGGTCGGAGTATAACTCCACAGGAGTTTAAAATAAAAAAAAACTAAAC
This sequence comes from Picea engelmannii, assembly GCA_009831015.1. NCBI lineage: Eukaryota > Viridiplantae > Streptophyta > Pinopsida > Pinales > Pinaceae > Picea > Picea engelmannii. Next base: position 113,608 of record ML796298.1, on the reverse strand, counting down.
AAATAAAAAAAATTTGGGTATTTCTTGCACTCTTATTTGAGACATATCCCATTAGATTCCTATTTTCATCCTGATCGTTGTGATACCTATCATTTTAAGTATTTTTTTTCTCGTGGGCCCATACCCTTTCCGACACCCTTATTTCCCACTTATCCCATTAGTTTCCTCTTGTTTCCTTGATCGTAGTGGTATATATCACTTATCCTCTCTTTTTTCCATGGACCCACCCCTCATATCCTAATGTCCCCCACTCGCCAAGAAGAAACCACTCAAAAATTTAATAATCTCATTATTGTCATTCATTCCAAAATGGACCACATGCAGGACCATCTTGCTAACCAAATAGCATAAATCAAATCCACTTTCCAACAATTCAGCTCCTAGGGTCCTTCCTCCTTTGGCTTAAACCCCTAAGTAGAAGGTGTTAACTCTTCCAATCCTCTACACTTTCATTCCAATCGTGACCTTTGTTTTCCTAGGGTTGAGGTGAACAAATTTGATGGCTCAGATCCAACTGCCTAGGTTACTTGGATGGAACACTATTTTACCCTACATGGCATTATTAATGAATTGATCAAGATTCGCTATAGTGTTCTCTATTTGTATCTAGAATGATGGAAATAGTGGCAATGGAGTAGAAATTCGTGCCAAGGGTATGTTTCTTGGACACAGTTTGTTTTTGAGCTATATGAACTCTTTGACATAAACACCCACCATTTACACCATTTGACCAAGTTCAAATAATCAAGAACAATGGAATATTTTATCATTGCCTTTGAGCACTTAGATTTATGAACGAAGGGTATGACTGATGCCTTCTTTCAGGAATTCTTTATCAGTGGCCTCCAGGATGAAATATGAGCTCAGGTCTTCATGGCTCACCCCCAGACTTGGTTGGAAGCAATTAAGCATGCCAAGGAGGCACAACAGGTCATATTTTCCCAAAACAAAAAACCCGCTTTTATTCCCCTCCCTCACCCTCCCAATCCTACCCCTCAAGCCACTCCTCTCAAGGTCCAAAAATTAACACGGGAAGAAATGATTGAACTCCAACTCAAGGAATTGTGATGGAAAATAATTTTTGAGGCACAAGTGTAAGGAACACAAACTTTTTATGGCCATTTCGGAGGATGTTTTTGATGAACATGTTGAGGTTTCACTTGAGGCAATGATACCCCTAGCATATGGTCTTACACCACCCTATGATCCTCCTGAAGTTTGACCCATTGATCTTGTTGCATGCTCTCACTGTATTTTATGCTCCCCAAACCCTCAAATTGATTAGTTACATTAAGCACATGAAAGTCATCATCTTAGTTGACAGTGGAAACACTTATAATTTCATTCATTGTCTCCTTGTGGAAGAAATCAATTGTTATATATGTCTTGTAAACAATTTTCAAATCATGATAGACAAAGGTGATTCCATGAAATGTTGGGGGCGTTGTGAAAATGTGCACCTACAAATTGGTTAGTATAACTTGAAATCTCACATGTTTTCTATTGACATTGGTGGTTGTGATAGTGTGTTTGGTGTTGAATGGCTACTTATTCTCGGCCCCATCACCATGTATTTTAATTATTTAACCATGCAATTCCAATAGGAAGGCCAAAAATATAAATTCCAAGGAATTACAGTAGGCTCATTGGAGATCACCAGTTCCCACCACATGAAAAATTTACTCAAAATAGTTAATTATGGCATCATTTCCCAACTCCATTCCATTCAAGCAGTTGAGACTCTCTTGGTGCACCCCAAACTTCAATCTATCCTTTCCCAACATCACACTATTTTCCCAACTCCTCGGGGCCTTCCCCCCTCCCGCGGTGGCCATGATCATTCCATTCCATTAATCTTGGGAAGTCTTCCTCCAAATGTGTGCCCTTATCATCATCCCCTTGCTCAAAAAAATGAAATTGAGAAAATTGTCCAAGAATTGTTAGAAGTGGATGTTATTCATCCCAGTACCAGCCCCTATTCTTCCCCTATCATCATGATCCTCAAGAAGGAAGTAACTTGGCACATGTGTCATGATTTTTGTGCCTTCAAAAAACTTACCATCGAGGACAAATTCCCCATTCCTGTCATAAATGACCTTTTGGATGAACTCATTGGGGATCAATACTTTACCAAACTTGACCTTCGTTCTAGCTACCACTAGATTTGTATGAAAGAGGATGGCATTGCCAAGACTTCATTCTACACTCATGACGGACACTATGAGTTCTTGGTCATTCCCTTTGGTCTTTGTAATTCCCCCTCCACTTTTCAAAGTCTCATGAATCATGTTTTTTGCCCCTTCCTATGTCACTTTGTGATAGTCTTCTTTGATGATATTCTCATATATATTAAAATGTGGAAAGCCCATACCACCCATGTGGATCAAGTTCTCCATCTCCTGTCCAAGCAAAAAAAATCCCTCAAATAGAATAAATGTTCTTTTTGTGTCTCTGAAGTTGAGTACATGGGTCATATTGGTGGAAACGATGGTGTAAGGGTGGATCCTAATAAATTTGAAGCTATGTGGAATTTTCCTTGCCCTAAAACTCTTAACGGGCTATTATTGGTGGTTTCCTGGGTTTAACGGGCTATTATTGCAAGTTTGTTCAAAATTATGGCAAAATTGTGGCTCCTCTAACAACTCTCCTTAAAAAGAATTCTTTCAGTTGGACTCCAGCCACCGATCAATCCTTCCAAGACTTAAAAGAAGATATGTGCACTACTCCTATATTGGCCCTACCTGACTTCACCAAGATCTTTGTTCTGGAATAGGATGCATCAAGGAGAGGAATCGGGGAAGTCTTTATGCAAGATGGATGACCTTTGGATTTTTCCAACAAACAATTATTGGAGCGAGATTTGGACCAATCGATCTATGAAAAGGAAATGTTGGATATCTTGCATGTAGTGGATCTCTAGCACCCTTATCTATTGGGTCAACTCTTCCAAATTAAAATGAATCATCAAATCCTCAAGTACTTCCTGGAACAAAGACTTTCCTCCCCAGAGAAACAAAAATGGGTGACCAAACTATTTGGAAATGATTATGAGATCATTTACAAGAAGGGTACATAAAATGTGGTGGTTGATGCTCTTTCCATGAAATATGAAGAAGAAGGATTTCTCTTTTCCCTCTCATTCATTATCATTGACTGGATTCAAGCTATCTTCCAGGAATGGTTGCAAGACCCAAAAATTTATATCCTAATCCAAAAATTGCAACGAGATCCCCAAGATGCTCCAAGGTACTCTTGGCACAATGACGAGTTTCATTATAAAGGTTTCCTATATTTAAGCAAACAGTCGGACCTTAAATCCATATTTCTCTTTGAGTTTCATGCTTCACCTATCATCGTCCATTCAAGTTTTACCAAAACTTGTGAATGGGTCAAACATTATTTCTTTTGGGACGGTATGAAATAGGACATATGCACCTTTGTGGATGAATGTGATACTTGTCAGTGCAATAAGGGCGAGATTGTCAAACCTCTTGGCACACTCCAACTACTTCCACTTCCACCTACTATTTGGATAGGTATTTATATGGATTTCATTTTTAGCTTACCCAAATCAGGAAATAAGTCCATCATCATGGTGCTAGTCTCGTCTTTCCAAATATGTTCATTTTTGTTCTATTCAAAACCCGTTCAGAACATCCATAGTGGCTCAAATTTTTATGGATAATATCTTCAAACTCCATGGAAGGTCTCATTCTATTTTTTATGACTATGATCCAAATTTTACCAGCAATTTTTGTTAGGAATTATTCAAGCTCCAGAGAACTCAATTGTATCTTAGCGAAGCCTGTCATCCCCATAATGATGGCCAAATGGAAGTGGTCAACAAGTGTTTGGAAACATATTTGAGGTGTTTTGCGTCCTACGAACAACATTAGTGGGTTCAGTGGTTACCCCTAGTTGAATGGTGGTACAACACCTCTTACCATACCATCACTTGCATGACTCCATTTGAAGCAGTCTATGGACATAAACCACCATCAGTTCTCCCATAGATTCCAGGAGTCTCCAAGGTTCAAGATTTTGACTGCAATGTTACAGCCCGCATAACCAGTCTTCGTACTCTTAAAGAAAATTTGGTCGTGGCTCAGAACTACATGAAGCAACAGGCAGACGAGTGTCATTCTGAACGTTAATTTGTTAAATGGGACTAGGTGTTTCTTCGCCTACAACCGTACAAGAAGACTTCACTAAAATCCCAGCAGTGTCAGAAAATGGCCCCCAAATTCTATGGTCCTTATACTATTCTCAAATGCATGGGGTTAGTGGCATATGAGTTATCCTTTCCCAACCACTTCCATGGGGGCTTCACCCTAATGACCAATATATTATCATGTTCATTCATAAAGTGGTTTTTTTAATTGTGAAAAATAAGGTCAATATATTGTAGGTATTGGGGGGATGTGCGTTCTCAAGGGGTTTATAGGTATTAGGGGCTTAAATAAAAGGATTTTGGGATGAGGTTTAAATAAGGTCCTTATTGGAAAGATGTATTGGGATGGGGGTTAAATAAAATGATTTTGGGAGGTATTTATCAATATCTAATGAAATTAAATGTATTCTTTAATATCCCACAAACGCAGGTACTATGTCACAGGTTCATTGACTGAAGACTTTGTGGCCACTCCAAGCTACATATTGTTTTTCATGTCTCATGCATGAATAAATTGATTGGCATCAAGTGTCACACCCATACCAATATACCAGAGTTGGATGAAGAAGATTCCATTTGGTTTCATCCCTGAGCCATATTGGACCAGTGTGAGTGTTGTCTCTATCAGTGCACCATTAAGGAAGTTCTAGTTCAATGGAAGGATACTCCACCGGAAGATGCCATCTGGGAGCCAACTACTATTATGCAACAATTTCCTCATCTTAAACCTTGAGGTAAAGGATCTTTTTTAAGGGGGAGGTCATGTTAGGGACCTAACCTCCCTAACCCTTCACATAGATATAATAATATATTTTCTATGTAATAAAGGTCGACATTAGTGAATAAGGCATATTTAATAAATATGAACAAGACAATGTAAGAAGACCTAATAGAATCTTTCTCTTCTAGAAATATCTTCCTCTAGAATGTTATTTAGAAGATAGAATTAGTATAAATAAGAGTAGGAGGCATGAGAAAGCTTTGTCTTGAGAATTATTGTAATAGAGCTCCGCCCTGTTGGAGGTTTCCCCCTCCAAGAGGAAAGTGAACATTGATTTCTTTGAATAAAGGTATTATTTATGGTATTTATCTTCTCAATATTTTGTTGTTCCATTGATATCTGTTGAATATTCCTATTTTTCTATATTATATTACATCTAGTACCTTACAATCCCTTTCAAGTTTGGGTGACCAAGAAGATTTGAGATCTCATGTTCCAGGATTTGAAAAAATATTATGTCATACCCAATGATGCTTTAAAGAATAATTCAATAATGTTTGGGGTATAAAGAAACAATGGGTGGATTAAATAAATAGATTGACGATGACACGAGACCCATTCACATTAACAATTTTAGGACTAATCAGATAATTCCAGGTTGCAATGCTAACATCATTAAATTCAATGACTACACAATCATGTGGACCAATAATATGGTGCCATGTGACATGATGACATGAGTGAAAGTTGAGTTGATAGGACACTTGGTGTTTTTAGAGACTGCCACATAGCAGTAGGGGACTTGGGTAGTTGAAGATATAAAGGGTTATTTCTTTCAAATAATTGGCTAATTGTTGGGGTGAGAATTGAAACAATGTTTAAGTATGTTTGTTGATGCTTCCATTTCTTCTAGCCTAAGTGTATTATGCTCTCTTTGTTTCCATGTTTCATAGATAATCTCATGAACCCAAGGGTTATAATTATATTTGGTCACCCTTGACCATCTGAACTTAGTTTGGCCAATTTCCTATGTTTTCTCTATGATTTGTCACTCATTTCATATATTTTTTCAACCTATCACTTGATTCATGAGTTTACTTCTGTCAACTTATTAAATACTCCCTGGTTTCCTTCATGCAACCCACAAGCACCCCACAATGGAACCAAAAAAATAAAAACTACACAAAATGCATGGTCCTAAGTGGAGATAATGGAGTTTGTACACTTGTACACCTCGTATCTTAAGCCCCGACGACTAGAAATACTTTACCATCATATAAATAAGAGTTCTATGTTGTGGGAAAGGGCCAAAACCAGTTGATATACTTGCATTCTAAAGAATTGTTTGGATAATTACCCTAGGTTTTATATATCTTGATGATCAAAACCCCTTGGTTTTGGAATCCTTTTCTAGGATTGAGTAGGGTTTAAATCCTCATCGGATTTCCTTACCAAAGGCAGAATGTGACTCTATATTAGAGTTGATATTGCTAAGTGGCTTGGATGGAGGAACCTAGACTTGGGTGACGAAGGTGTCGGTAACAAGAATCAAGTATAAAACTTGTTAATTTCACATTGTACAAAGATCCCTCTTCTTACACCCATGCACCACCCCCTTGCCCCCACCACAATTCATTGTGCATTTTCCTCTTGATTTGCCTTTGAATTAAGGAATTGTGGATGGAATTAATTTACTTGATATTAGTTAGAATTCACTTATTGCAAGTTTATATTATTTATTTATATGGTTTATTAAGTTTGAGGAAGGTTTGTTTCTTGGCTTGTGTGAAAAATTGGAGAAGGGAATTATGTTGGGGGTTTATCATCTGGATTGCTTTCAAAGGTCAATGGGATTCAACATTTAACCTCATGTTCTTTATTTTATCATCTCTTTCACATTCAATGGTATAAATTGTAGATCTTGGAAAGACAATGAGTTATTTTTTATTCCTTTGTAAATGAGATCAACCCTACTCATTGGTGATTTTCCTACTAACACGAAGGTCATTTTAGAATTCCATCTTACAATATTTTTGAATCTACAAGTTTGGGCATACTAATTTCTCTCATCGTGTTCTTCAAGTTGCATAACATTTTCATCTAGTCTTGTGCTTAATTAAAATGGATTGTATAATTGTTTCCATCCAGTGAGTTGGTAGATCCTAGCTATTATGTTTGCTAGTTGCACAAAGTCTCTCATATACCAACTCTTTATAAAATTTCCCTTATAAAATTTCAATATCATAAGCAGAAAGCCAAGGATAAGGGAAGAGAAAAAAAAGATACAAGCACTAGAAAAATACCCCATGGAAAGTTACATCAAGGACACTTAGTGAACACATGGATCAATGATTATCTATCACATGGAAGTGGGGGCCACCATGTATCATTGTACATGGAAAAGCATTGTAGGAAGTTTTGAAAAATGGAACTACATGGGGGTCATTTAGTAGATAATGTTCAAGATATTTACATTAGAAAACTTATTAAAGATACCCCCATTTTGATATTTCACCACATCCTTCTCTTATTATACCTGCCGAAGGCATAGGTATATAGCAATCGATATGCGTTGACAAGCTATTAGTTGAGGTTTGACTAACAAAAAATTGAGCTTTATCAAAAGTATAACATTACAAACTGATTTTATTATTTATTTCAATTAGTTTAAAGCATTTTTCCTGATGTTTGATTAGTGGTTCAAATGACCCTATTATTGTAGAGCGACCCAAATTTTGCACCTCAATCTTAGCTTAAAGAAAACGTTTCCTTGGTAATTTTCCCCCAACTGAGTACTGCTGGAAATTAATGCTAGCATTACTTGTAAACAATAAATGTTTTTTTTTCAATACTATATTTATACAACTTCCCTGACAGGTTGGTTGTCGCTGTTTTTTATGTCGTGGTCGATTGATGAGTGGAAATGTGGCGGTCTTTATGTTGGACATGGGTATAACATGAAAACATTGAGCTAGGTACAGCAGAGAGTTGAGGCGACAATATATTCAAGGAGAATGAGAAGGAGAAGCTCAGCTCCATCAACAATGGCGGATGTTAAAGCTGTTACAGTTAGAACTCGTAAGTTCATGACTAACAGGCTTCTGGCAAGGAAGCAGATTGTAAGTAGTTTGTGTGCCCTCCATTTCTATTTTTTCTGGCGAAGCTCTTCCTTAGATGTTGGTTTTGGGTCCATTGGATGTCTTAGTATTAATTTTCACCATATGTTGTTTTTTCACCATTGGCCCTGTATCGATGTTCTTCACCCAAGAAGGCACAAGTCGGCAGAACAGTGGAAAATGCAAATTAATCGAGTTGAATGCTTGTTTTCCGCATTTGGTAAAATATTCCCAAGGCCTCTTCATTGTAACCATGCTTGGAGTAAGCTTAAATCATGGAAGTCCATGAGACCACATTTTGGTCAGGCATTTCGTCCAATGCTCGGCGAGCTTCCACTAAACTACCACATTTGGCATACATGTTAACAAGCTTGTTGCATAAAGAGATATCAGGGTTAAACCTCGTTTGAATCATGTGGGCGTGGACTAGTTTGTTTTCTGGCAGTACTTTCTCATGGACAAAGCACTAAAGCAGACAAGAGTATGAAGAGGAATATGGTTGGGTTGTCATATGAAAAATGTGAAGAGCCTCTTGTAGTTGGCCACGATTACACAATGCTATCAATCTCTAGACGAAGCCTCTTTGTTAACAGTGTTGGCATGCCCTTGGGCATCAATAGCGTGTGAATAGATCAAGGCAGACTTGTACTTGCTAGTTTGGAAAATGAAATTTAGTTGTTGTTTCTTATTGTTTTTCTTATCAATCTGAAACAAAGGTGCCATTGTGTTTGCTTACTGGTATGATTGAAAATCATGTTATTGCTGATAAACCTGTACCAAGGAAGCGATCCATAAAATCCATGGCATAGGTATACAAAGAGGTAAGGATTCATAACTTGAATCTGTGGCACAGGTATACAATGAGGTCAATATGCCTCTCTCCAAGTTACTGGCCATCAAACGTTGGACTTGTTTTGTAGCGGCGATATGGCTCCAATCTATCAATGGCACCAACTTCGATTTTTCCGATTACTCTTCTGATTTGAAGAAAATTATGGGGATTAATCAACTCCAACTAAATAGTTTGGCGGTGACCTCGGACCTTAGAAAGCTCATGGGTTGAGTTTCTGGACTGGCGTGCACATTTCTTCCAATGTGGATTGTTCTTGGCATTCAAATGAGTTTAGGAATGGTGGGTTATGGAATTCAGTGGTTGATTCTGACTGAAATCATTCATCCATTGGATTATTGGTAGGTTATGCTCTTTCCATATTCTATTTAATTTTGTTGTATTTTATCCAGATTGAAGAATGGATTTTTCTGAACTGTATAAAAGAGTTCTTGCACAGTGTACAAGACCTTCAAAGATGAAGCTTCAAAGATATTACAAGTTTCTTCGCATAATAATTAGATAGATGAAATAGAATTCTATAACACTACTTCTATGTTATAAATTTCCGTATATTATATTTTTACAAGCATGGTTTCAAAATATTGGCATGGATTCATGGTTGCATTGTTTTAAAATATTTTTAGGTTTTATTGTGTTATAGCTTATTGGGTATTCGCTTTTATGGGATTTAATTTGTTATTTCGAACAACGCAGGTGTATATATTGTGCATTATAGTTGGGAATAGCATAAAGAAATAGTATTCAATATTACCATGCCATTTATGAAGGAATATTACTTCATGGGATCATCCCATTTTGTCTTATCTTTATTTGTAACACGCGGGAAATATACTACATATCTGAGATGCCATAGACAATTATCTTTGAATGGCAACAATTTATTCAAAATTTGTAGTGAAAGGTGGCTACCAAATTCTATTTAATGGTCAGACAAGAGGAAGGGTGTATGTGAAAGAACGAATCTTATCATATATGTAGGTTCACATTTCTATGGACACGCAATAAATGTATTCTTTCTGTATAGCACGACAACACATGTATATGCAACCACACATGGAAAGCTAGCTATGATATGTCATTTACCTACCTGTCTTGTTACAAATATGGCGGGGGCTATAAAGTCTATAACAATAGAGCTTGTAGATATATGTATAAATTTTATTTTATTATAACTGCATAGCGACAAGTATATGCTGCCATGCAGCCTTGTTTCTCTATTCTTGGACTGGTAAATCAATTTTCAATATCTATAGTTCCTTATGGAAATTTACCATTTTTTCATAAAAATAGGTATCAATAATTTAAAATTTGTTCTCTCGTATAATTTCAAAGCCCCCAACCCCAATTTTTTTACCATTATACCAAAATATATATTTAGAAAATTAAATACCCCTACATGCATAGGTGTAGTATTTTCCTTACTTTTAGAGTGACACCCCTCGCATGGGGAACTACGAACTACAACTCTTCCATGAGTGGATGTCAATTAATTCTTTTAGCACTGATTCTAGCATAATTTTTTATGTCCTAGTGCCCAATATTTAATCGGGCCATTGTGGAGATTCAAATAATGATTTGGAGAGATAATGGAGTTTCCCACGGTTTTTTCTACTAGGAGAAATAAATGAGATTTACAAAAATATGTTATTGTTCGTGATTAATGAATCTATATCATAAATAATGATTAATTCATCCATCTCAACACAATAGTGTTCCTCAACTTTAAACTAAAAGACATGTGTTCCTTATGCTTCATGGAATCGGTGTCCAAAAAAATCCATGTTGGGGAGTACAAGGTTCTGATATGTGTTTTTAGAAATTGTACATCATTTAGTACTAGCTAGGGTATATTGATGGAGGTTGGCTCATCTTCTTTAATGTTACAATAAAAATATCTATATCATGTATATACAATCATTGTAACTTTATGATTATAAAATAGTTCTATCACTTACATTGCATTCAAATCCCCTAATATTTTGGTCTTATATGAAACAAGTTGTGGCTCTGCAACCCTATAAAGTCCTTTATAACTAAATTCTATGATGTACTTAACCAAATTCTTTCATTATCAGGTTTCCCTACCTAGTTTCTTGTTCACTAAGTTACTTTTATGAAGTATTTCTTCCTCCCTTCCCAATAGAATATACTCTTGATAAATCATCGACCATATTTTTGTGACCAAACACTTTTTCACTTATCATTCAATATCCATTTCTTTTGCGCTTGATTTTCAAATATAGAGTAAGAGTTCATGATAAATATGACTATATTTTAGGACACCCCATTTGGATTGGAAAAGAACCAATATTAAAGTAATATATTTTCTACTAGGGTGTCTTTGGCAATTCCTCTATATTTTCATTCAAGGATATTTACCTAGAAAATACTAGGGTATCAATTTGGGTGATAATAGTTTTTAGTGTCGTTGTGGGGGATAAATTCCAATTCCTTAGATCAGTAGGTTGGGTTATATGATACACTGGTGAGGAAGAAATCATTTGAAGACAATAAATCCCACCTAGTTTCTCCACCAAGGGACAAAGACCAACTCCCTAGTATTTTGGGGAGGACAAGTTTGCAACAACAGATTTCAATGCCACATCTGGCTACTCACTTTATGATTGGGTTCCAATGGAACAATAAGGATGGATGATAGTATTGTATTCCCTTATTGGACTTCACTGCCAAACTTGGATACCCTAATCTACACCCTATTGGAAACCAATGGTGTAATTTCCTTCCCAAGTGTGAAAGTTTCGATGACATTTTAGTTAGGCAACATCTCAAGGATTTTAATGCATTTATTGGCCATTTTCATGTTATGCATCAAGATGTGTTGATAAACTTATTTTTGATGAACCAGAATGGTGATGCCATGGTTTGGTATAAGATGTTTTTTTTTTTGCAAAAGAGATTGTAGCATTTCATCCTTTCCAATAAGTTTTCATAGACTATTGGAAATAAATTCAAATATGGTTCGCTTCTATTAGAATCAATTTGAATACTCATAGTCCAATCATACCCTCTGCAAGGTGGGCGTACACAATATTCATACTATAGTGCACTTGTTTCTCATGTGTATAACATGATACCCTTCTATCTAGTGATAATAACATCCCACCCCAAAATGATGATCTCCTCTTTCTCAAGGCATAGAATGAATAAAATTACATGGAGGAACTATTAATTTTTTACTTTTGTTATAAGGTTATTTCCAAATTTCATGAGCATTAAATGCATTTCCAAAACAACAGTATAAAGAGGATCACTAAAGGAAACATAATCACAAGGTACGCATCATTTTATCTTGGGAAACCCTCATGGGGGAAAAAACCCAACAAACACTTCCTCAATAATGGATTGCCAATACAATGCCAAGACTAAGACCAAAACACCAAAGACAGGCCAAGACCAAGCATGCACCTCTCTTCTCCTTCGTTAGAATTATTCCTGCAACTACAACTACCTTCAAGATATGTGCACTATATGAGTGAGTGAGTGTGTACAAATGAGACACCATCCTCACATATAAATACAAGTTGTGAGGTGGTGCTAGGGTTGTGTATATTCACTTGGTGGAGACGAATTCTCCTAGAAGTGGCTAAAACCACTTTATAATTACTAGGGGCCAACTTTACAAATACCACCATACAAATACAATTTGACCAATCCAAAAAGGGGGATTTGATCTTATACAAGACCCGACTTGATCAATCCACAAAATGGGATTTGATCTATACAATTAGAATATTCTTAGAAGTTACAATATTTCAACACTCCCCTTTAACGAGAAGGGTATTCTACTAGCATGACTCAATACAACATCATCAAGAGAAAGAGAGGGCAACATCATCATCAACATCTGGAACATTGACTGGCACATCTATAAATCATCGGAAGTTTTTTTCATCATCAATATCATCATCATTTACAGCATGGAGCTGGAGAAACATCATCATCAACAACATAAAAAGAATGAGGTTGGAACAAAAATATCATCAACAACACGAAGCTAGAACACCATCATCAAAAACACGAAGTTGAAACAACATCATCAACGTCACAAAGATGGAACAACATCATCGATAGCATGAAGTTAGAATAGCATCATCAATATGTCGCAACAGAATGAGGTAGGTGAATCAATAACATTTGTGGTACTATGAAATACCGTCCTTACCGGACATTTAGGATCTGCCCAGGAATCATAAGATTCCCTAGAATATAAAATCCTAACAATATACCACATGGTACTTTGACAGGTCATCCTTACCGAACCTTCAGGATCTTCCCAGAAATCATAAGATTCCCTATGATATAAAATCCTAAATGAGCTACCACCACTGGCCACAGTTGGTATATACATGCACAGGTACTCTGATAGACCATCCTTACTGGACCTTTGGGATCTTCCCAGGGATGATCAATCCCCTAGGATATAAAATATTAACGGAGATACCTGTTGTTGGTCAGGATACCATAGTATCATCAACATGACTCCCCCTTTCGAGGTAGGTCCTTTCGGACTACACCAATATTGTCTCAGAAGTATTGAAAATAAACACGAGATAGAGGCTTGGCCAACACATCTGCAACCTGCTCATTTTTTCCAACATATTGGAGATTTACAACTCCCCTCTACACCATATCACAAATGTAGTGGTACTATATCTCTATGTTTTTTGACTTATCATGGAACACTAGGTTCTCTATCATCTTAATACATCTCTAGTTATCAGATAGAATCACAGTGGCTTCCATCTCTAGATCGAACATAACTGTCAATAACTTCTGAAGCCATATGGCTTCACAACTAGAGAAACATGTTGCAATGTACTCCACTTCTGTCGTGTCGAGAGAAATATTGGATTGCTTCCTCATTTTCCATGAAGTCATGGCTGACCCCAAACTAAAACAACATCCTAAAGTTATATTTATGTCTGAAGAACTTCCACCCCAATATGAATCAGTATAACCATATAATATGAAGTCATGATATCCAGTATAACAGAGACTATAATACAACATACCCTTAAGGTATCTCAACACATGCTTTGTACCTACAAGGTGAACACGTCTAGGATCCACCAAATACTGACTCAAGGTGTTCACAGCAAAGCATATATCTGACCTGGTATTCATCAGATACATCAATGATCCAATATTTTTTTTCTATAGAGTAGCATCAACCAACTCTGACGAAGTATCAACCAGAAGCTTCAAATTTGTTTCCATGGGTGTGGTCATGGATTTACATTCCAACATGTTAAATCTATTTAGTATTTCAACTGCATACATCCCTTGGTTAAGAAAGACCTTCTTTGGGCTCTTCCGAACTTCAAGACCTAAGAAATAATGCATCGGGCCTAGGTCTTTCATCTCAAATTATGCAACGAGATTCTTCTTGCAGTCTATGATGATATTTTCTTCTAATTTCAAGAATAAATCATCCACATATAGTAGAAATATAATTGGTTCATCATTCATAACCTTGAAGTAAATATTAGGATCATATTTACTCTTGGTAAATCCCAAGATTTTCAAGAAACTATCAATTCTGCCATACCAATCTCTAGGAGCTTGCTTCAACCCGTACAGAGCTCTCTTCAACCTACAGACATGAGTCTTTCGATATTCAAATTCAAACCCTTGTGGTTGTTCTATATACAGTTCTTCTTCAATAACACCATTTAAGAAATGTGTTTTCACATCCATCTAGTGCAACTTCTACTTCATTTTGGTTGCAAGATCTATGATGGTTCTGATAGAAGTGTATCTGGATATAGGAGAAAATGTTTCTTGATAGTCAATACCTTCCTTTTTACAAAATCCACACGGCACAAATCTTGCCTTATGTTTTTCAATACTTATGTATGTTGCATGTTTTATTTTGTATATCCACTTGGAAGATACCACATATTTTTTCTTTGGCTTGGGAACTACTTCTCACACATCATTCTTTATAATGGACTAGTATTCTTCTGTCATAGATTCCATCCATTCTTTCTTATGAACAACTTCTTTAAAGAAAGTAGGTTCCTTCTCTACGAGATCACACATTAAGGCCATATAGGTGGAGAATGGTTTGGGCTTCTTGCTTTGTCTCATGGTTCCTTCTGGGGAACCATACTTTTTTGTGTCCTAAATGAGTTCTCTATCCCAAGAAAGCTTTCTCTTGTGATATATATTCGTACGGGGAGGTTCTTGATATTCTATCATATCATGATCTTCTAGAATCTCATCACCATGGGTAACTACAACTTCCTTTACGGGTTTTGCAACGCTAGGAGCTACAGGTTATTCTTCATATACTTCTTCAAGATGGAATTTTCTTGATCTCTTGAGTGTTTCATATTCATCAGAGGTTACATATCTCTTGATCTCAATATGATGGTATCCTGGTATGTAGATTTTGAAGGCCTTAGAGATCTCACAGTATCCAACAAAGATTCCTTTATTTCCTGAAGGATCCAACTTAGTTCTCTTTTCTTTCGGAATGTGTACAAATATTGGAAAACCAAATGTTTTGAGATGGCTAACTTCTGGCTTCTTTCCAGTGAACATTTCGTTGGGGGTTTTGAATCCAAATGCACTATGGGATAATCTATTCTGGACATATATTGTTTTTCTTCCTACTTCAGCCCATAAGTGCATTGGAAGATCTTGATCATGAATCATAGTCTTTACTACTTCCATAATCGTCCTATTATCTCTTTCTTCTACACCATTTTTTTGAGGATTGTAGGAAGTGGTGAGCTCCCTATTAATCTCGAAATCTCTACAAAATCTTCCAAAATCATTTGAAGTGTACTCTCCTCCATTGTCTAACCTGAGTTTCTTGATTTTCCTTTCGGAGAGGTTTTCTACCAAGGATTTGAATTCTTTGAAATTTCCAAGTACTTCATCTTTTAACTTCAATAAATAAACCCAAGTTTTACGAGAGTAATCATCAATAAAATATACATAGTGTAAATACCCACTTAGAGAGGTTGATGGCATTGGACCACATACATCTGAGTAGAAAAGTTCCAAGATTCCTTTTTCTTTATTGTCTCTCTTTGGAAAAGGATTCTTTATGTACTTTCCTTGTGCACATCCCTTGCATACACCTTCATGATGAACCTTTAATTCTGGTAAACCTGTAACTACCTTGATTACATATGGTAAGGCTTTGTAGTTGATGTGAGCTAGTATTATATTCCATAGTTCATAAGGACTTTCAATAGAGTGAGTCAAGGCTACATCTAAGTGACCTTTTAACTTGTACAAAACACCTTCTCCTATTTCAATAACAACTACATATTCTATAGTTTTTCTTTTAGACCACATAATAACTTCACCATCTACGAATGCAACCATGAAAATTTTCTTATCTAGAGCTGGAATAGAAAGTAAGTTCTTTTTCAAACTCGGTACATAGAGTACATCCTTCATTCTCATAGGAGTTCCTGAATCAAGTTTGTAGGTGGCTTCTTCCATTCCTTTGATAGGGCATTGATAATCATCTCCAAGTGAAAAATTTTGGGGTGATTCCTTTTCTATAAGGCTAGAGAGAGTGTTCTTATGACCTGTCATGTGCTTATAGGAACCACTATCTATGAGCCAAGTTGTTGGTTTTGGAGCCTGTTATCTCTCCTGATTCATAGGTCTTTTGTTTTCATCTATGTTTATACCCCATGAAGTATTTACACCCCAGAAGTATGTACACTCTTCCACGTAGGGGAGTGCAGAGGGGGGTTACCCCCTTTGCAAGGTCTGGGGGGACTATCCCCCCAGCTGGGGGGTATGGGGTCAAGTGGATCCCTGGCGGGGGTTCAGTGGAAGTGTCCCCGATGGGAAATCAGGGGCGAAGCTCCCGAAGGAAAAATTGCCTTGTAAATGTATATTGTAATTTCACTGTAAATCTACACCGTTCATTATAAGGTCGCAAGTCTAATGATAGAAATTATGTTAGGGTTTTTTTTCTCTAGAAGGAAACCCTCTGTTATGAGGGAAATGTATTGTGGCTATGCATTATGGAGAATATTGTATTCTGAGATAGGAGACTGTGAGAGAAAGAAGAGGAAGTTACAGCGGGTTTTTTATAGGTTGTATCCCTTCATTTGTTGGATAATAATAAAGGAAGGACCTGGCAATTTCTCTGGTGGACGTAGCCCACACTAGGTGAACAATGTATATATGTGTCTCTATTATATTGTGTATCTTCTGTATTTTATTTCCGCATTTGTTTTATTTTATTACTCCGCGGTCCTATTTTTCTAACAATTGGTATCAGAGTGAAAGGTAACTCGCAGGAAAGGAGGGTTCCTGGTTCGAGTGGGAGAAATGTCAGAAGATGGAAAGTTTAGGGTCGAAAAATTTAACAGCCAAAACTACCAGTTATGGAAGATGCAGATGGAAGATTATTTATATCAGAAGGATCTATTCCTACCATTGGGCGGAGTAGAAAATAAGTTGATGGCTATGAAGGATGAAGAATGGGATATTTTTGATAGAAAGGCTCTAGGAACGATATGGCTGAGCCTGGCAGCATTGGTGGCTTTCAATATTTTGAAAGAAAAGACAATGAAGGATTTGATGGATGCATTGGCTAAATTGTATGAAAACCCCTCGACATCCAATAAGGTATTTCTAATGAAGATATTATTTAATATGAATATGTCAAAAGGTGGGTCTGTTGCAGATCATTTAAATGATTTTAATATGGTTACTAATCAACTAAGTTCTGTAAAAGTGGACTTTGATGATGAGGTTAGGGCTCTTCTAATATTGTGCTCATTGCCAGAAAGTTGGAATGGCTTGGTCATGGTTATAAGTAACTATGTCTCTGGTTCAAATACTTTAAAATTTGATGATGTTGTTGGTGTTATCCTTAGTGAGGAAATGCGATGAAAAAGCATAGGTGAGACATCAGGTAATGCATTGAACATGGAGAGCAGGGGAAGACAAAAGGATAGAGGAAAGGGCTCAGGGAACCGTGGGAATTCTAGGAAGGGAAGATCCAAATCCAGACTTGGAAATATAGAGTGCTAGAATTGTGGGAAGAAAGGACATCTGAAGAAAGACTGCAGAGCTCCAAAGAAACAAAGAGATGGACAGTAGGAGAGAAATCAGGAAGCAAATGTAACAGGTGATGTGTT
>ML796298.1:77400-94884 GCA_009831015.1 Picea engelmannii | reverse complement strand
TTTTGGACAGGTTCATTTGGGTGATGATGCACCATGAAAAATTGTTGGAATGGGAAAGGTAAAAATAAAGCAACACAATGGAAACCAATGGTTGTTGAAAGAGGTAAGACATGTTCCATATTTGAGGAAAAATCTAATTTCAACAGGGTAGTTGGAAAGTGAAGGTTGTATATCCATATTTATAGATAATACATGGAAGGTCAACAAAAGGATCATTGGTGATAGAAAAAGGAGAGAAGGTAGGTACATTGTATTTATGTACTGGTAATACTGACTCTTCTATATATTTAGCTTATACGGGAGTGGATACAGCACTGTGGCATCATAGGCTTGGACACATGAGTGAGAAGGGTATGCAGATACTTCACAAAATAAATTTGTTGCCAGATCTTAAACAAATTGATTCGGACTTCTGTGAGCATTGTGTTTATGGAAAACAAAAGAGAGTCATATTTCTCAGAGTCGGAAAAGAAAAGAAGAATGAAAGGTTAGAGTTTGTGCATACAGATGTATGGGGACCAGCTCGAGTGTCATCTCTTGGTGGCTCTCACTACTATGTTACTTTTATTGATGATGCAACTAGAAAAACTTGGGTTTATTGCATTTGACAAAAATCTGATGTTTTTTATACTTTTAAGAAATGCAAAGCTTTGGTTGAGAATGAGACAGGAAAAAGTTTGAAGTGTATCAGATCAAATAATGGAGGTGAATATTGCAGCAAAGAGTTTGATGATTACTATTCATACCATGGGATTCGTAGAGAGAAGACATTCCAAGAACACCATAAGAAAATGGTGTGTCAGAAAGGATGAACGGGACAATCATGGAGCGTGCAAGGAGTATGAGATTGCATGTTGGTTTGCCCTTACAGTTCTGGGAAGATGTTGTAGATATTGTTGTTTACTTAATAAATAGAGGACCTTCAAGATCTTTGGATGGTATAATTCCAGAGGAGGAATGGACAGGAAAAAGGTAAACTATTCTTTTTTGAATACTTTTGGTTGTGAAGCATTTGTCCATATTGATAAAGAAAATAGAACAAAGCTTGAGGCAAAATCCAAGAAGTGTACCTTTATTGGATACGGTGTTAATGATTTTGGTTATCACTTATGGGATTATGAAAATAAAAAAATCATTAGGAGTAGAGATGTCATATTCAATGAGAAGGTCATGTATAAAGATCTGTTGCAGGGAAAGAAATAGGAAAAATAAAAACAAGAATACACAGTGCTTGATGAGATCATTGAAAAAGAAATTCCAAAGGAACCAGAAAATCAAAATGTACAACAACAGGAGCAGCAGATACCTCAAGCACCTGCAAGTGTTGTTAGAAAATCTACCAGGTTAAGTATATCCCCTGAACGATACTCTCCTTCCTTGTATTATTTATTGTTGATTGATTCTAGTGAACCAGAATGTTATGAAGAGGCAATGCAGGTAGACACCAAAAAAAAGTGGGAACAAGGCATGAAAGAGGAAATGGATTCCTTGGAAAATAACCAGACTTGGGACTTGGTTCAGTTGCCTGCAGGAAAAATACCATTGCAAAATAAATGGGTTTACAAGTTGATGGAAGAATATGGAGGAGAAAAGCGGTACAAGGCTGGACTTGTTGTAAAGGGGTTTGCACAAAAGAAAGGTATATATTTTGATGAAATTTTTTCTCATGTTGTTAAAATAACTTCAATTAGGATTATTTTAAGTCTTGTGGTAGTAGAAGATTTGCATTTTGAACAATTAGATGTTAAAACATCTTTTCTCCATGGGGATTTGGAGAAAGAGATTTATATGCAACATCCACATGGGTATGAGGTCAAAGGGAAGGAGAATTTGGTATGCAGGTTGAAGAAGAGTTTGTATGGATTAAAGCAAGCTCCAAGGCAGTGGTATTTGAAGTTTGACAGGTTTATGACAGAACAGGGTTTTAGTAGATGCCATTATGATCACTGTGTTTATTTTAAAAGGCTAGAAAATGGAAGCTATATTATCTTTCTAGTATATGTAGATGACATACTTGTTTCAAGGTCTAATATGAAGGATATAAATTTGCTCAAGAAGAAATTAGCTAATTCATTTGCGATGAAGGATTTGGGTGTTGCAAAGAAAATCCTTGGTATGAGAATAACAAGAGATAGGAAAAATTGCAAATTGACATTGTCTCGGGGTGAGTACATAGAGAAGGTGTTGGAGAGGTTTAGAATGCAGAATGCAAAACCAGTTAGTACACCTTTAGCCAACCATTTCAAATTAACTAAGGAAAAGTGTCCCAAGACACAAGAGGAGATAGAATACATGTCCAAGGTCCCTTATTCATCAGTAGTTGGCAGCTTGATGTATGCAATGGTTTGCACAAGACCAGATATTGCACATGTAGTGGGAGTTGTGAGCAGGTATATGAACAATCCAGCTAAAGAACATTGGGAGGCAGTAAAGTGGATTCTCAGGTATTTGATAGGTACTGCTACTCATGCATTATGTTTTGGAGGATCAGACACTTTTCTACATGTTGATTCAAATATGGCAGGTGATAAGGACAACAAGAGGAGCACCACAGGGTATGTTTTTACTATAGGTGGAACAACAGTAAGTTGGATTTTGAAACTGAAAAAGGTAGTTGCACTTTCAACAATAGAGGCAAAGTATGTTGTTGCTATAGAGGCTAGTAAAGAGATGATTTGGTTATAGAGGTTTATGGCGGAATTGGGAAAGAAGCAGAAGAATAACATGTTGTATTGTGACAGTGAGAGTGTCATTCATCTTCAAAAGAACTCAGCCTTCCATTTGAAGACTAAGCATATATAGTTGAGGTACCATTTCATACGATCCATTTTGGAAGATGGACATTTGAAGTCGGAAAAGATACACACTAACCAGAATCCTACAGACATGTTAACAAAGGGAGTAACTAGGGAGAAACTGAGTTCTTGCTCAGTTTCAGTTCGTCTTCAAGAATGAAGATGAAGATGAGAAATTTTCTAGGTCCAAGAAGGTTCATAGTCCAGCATATACAACAGCGGTGGAGTTGTTGAGATCAGTCTCCAAGTGGGAGATTGTTGGTTATGGAGCCTGATTATCTCTCATGATTCAGAGGTCTTTTGTTTTCAGCCGTATTTATACCCCATGAAGTATTTACACCCCAGAAGTATGTACACTCTTCCACGCGATGGGTTCGGGGGCGAAGCCCCTTGTAAATGTATATTGTAATTTCACTATAAATCTAGACCGTTCATTATAAGCTCGCATATCTAATGGTAGAAATTATGTTAGGGTTTTTTTCCCCTAGAAGGAAACCCTCTTTTATGAGAGAAATGTATTGTAGCTATGCATTATGGTGAATATTGTGTTCCGATATAGGAGACTATGAGATAAAGAAGAGGAAGTTATAGCAGGTTTGTTATAGGTTGTATCCCTTCATTTGTTGGATAATAATAAAGGAAGGACCTGGCATTTTCTCTGGTGGACGTAGCCCATACTAGATGAACCATGTATATCTATGTCTTTATTGTATTGCGTATCTTTTGTATTTTATTTCCGCATTTGTTTTATTTTATTGCTCCACGGGCCTATTTTTCTAACACAAGTATCCTCTCTAGGTGTCACAGATCCTGAGAGAGAGGAAAACAAAACATATTCTTCAATCTCTTACTTAGATAACTTCTTGGGTGGCTCATCATCTTCAGTTGCATGGGCATGATGTCTTTTGTTATTTATCCTCTTGTATTCTTCCCTTCTGGCGGGAATTTTTTTATCAATGTGTCCCATCTTATCACAATGATAACAGTAGTAGGAGGAGAAATTGTTTCCCTTTGTTTGACCCTTATGATATTTATGGAATCTCTTTGGAGAGTGATATTCTTTATGAAAGAGAGTCTCCTTTTGGAAATTAGACTTTCCCTTTCCATCCTTATAATGAGTAGCTAGGGATTGATCTTCATCTCTTAATAGAACGACTTCTCGATTAGCCACTCTTACTTCTTCTTAAACACATTCTTCCCATAAACTGTCAAATTGGAGTTTGTCTTTTATTGCACAAATAGTTTGGATGAAGGCATCCCAAGGTCTTGTGAGACCATTAAGATTTGTCATCACGATTTCATATTCATCTAAGTTGTCTCCAATTTCCTCTTATTGTTCCTTGAAATTAGAAACCCTAGAGAAATAGTCTTGAACTGTTTCTCCTTTTTGCATCTTTGTATTCTTGAGTTGGTTTCTCAAGTTCATCTTCTGGTTGATGTTCCTTCCTTCATACATTCTGGTTAGGGTATCAAACATATATTTTGGAGTATTCTTATAAGACACTTGAGGGATCAAGTGGTCTTTAATGGAATATGCAATTATTATTTTAGACTTAATCATATCCTTCCTGTACTTCTCTTTGGCTGCATTTTCTTCGGGCTCTGGTACATTTTATTTTATGAATTTTGCAAGTTCATTCTCTTCAAGAATGACTCCAATTCTGTACTTCCAGGAACATAAATTTTCCACACCTTCTAACTTGTCAACAAGCTTGGTGCTTGCAAACATATTGACCTAGAGCTAGGAAAATGACGAGAAAATTAAAGTGCTCAAAAAATGAAACTAAACTTACTAGAAGATGTGTTGGTATGAGGTGAGTTTGTTGGTGCATACTGTTTCATAAAATTCCAAGTTTTACCCCTTGAAACTGGACTTGAGCACTTCTAGACCGGTCCTTCTGGTACTGGTTATGGTTTCCTAGTTTTTTTATTTTTTGGTACCGATCAAAACTAGGGTTTGACTTTTTAGAGAATCCATCCACTAAAAAATTTATCTTAAGTTGTCAAAATATGTGCTAGGGTAGGGCACACTTCCCAAGGTGGTTTTTGGTTAAAAATTCCTCTTCAGAAAAAATCCCTAATTTTCTTGTACGACAACAGAGATGTCTAGAAACCCAGTGAAATATGTTCTATTCAATCAAGCTCTGAAACCATGTTAAGGTTTTAATGTTGTTATTAGATTATTTCCAAATTTCATGAGAATAATGCATTTCCAAAACAATAGTATAAAGAGGATCATTGAAAGAAACACAATCATAAGGTATGTAAAATTTTATCCTGGGAAACTCTCATGGGGGAGAAAACCCAGAAAAAACTTCCTCAATAATATATTTCCAATACAATGCCAAGACTAAGACCAAAACACCAAAGACAGAACAAGACCAAGAATGCGCCTCTCTTCTCCTTCGTTAGAATTATTCCTACAACTGTGATTTCCTTCAAGATATGCACACTAGATGAGTGAGTGAGTGTGTACAAATGAGACACCATCCTCACATATAAATACAAGTTGTGAGGTGGTGCTGGGGTTGGGTCTCTTCACTTGGTGGAGCCGACATCTCCTATAAGTGGCTAAAACCACTTTATAATTACTATGGGCCTACTTTACAAATATCACCATACAAATACAATTTGACCAATCCAAAAAATGGGATTTGATCTTATACAAGATCTGAATTGATCAATCTGCAAAAGGGGATTTGATATATACAATAATAACTCAAACAGAATTAGGATTTTCTTCGAAGTTGCAATATTTCAACGAGAACACCATATAAACCTGGTGACAAAATGTTTTCATGAATTTTGAGTGTAATTACTAACTACCAACTTTGTATTATGAATAAGTCTTATGTATTTATATAAGATTCTTTCCGAGATGTATCTCAAGAGTCAAGTTACTACTAGATTCTTCTAGTCTCCTTACCTTACGAGGAAGAAAAAATAGATAATTTTCATTGATTGTGATGATGACTAGTTTGAGGATTGTTATGAAGATTAATATGTCTCTGAAGTGAGCTGTGTGGAAGATGGAACTAAGCTCGAGGAACCCATGCAGTAATTTATTGTCCTTATTGCATATGAAGAATATGATCTACAAGACATAATACATTTTCTACTGGGTTTCCAAAGACTCCATGTTAGAATGAAATTCGTGAAGAAGATACTATTATATGAGAGGTTTATCTTGAGGAGGATCAAGGAAAATAAATACCTTTTTATATTGCAAAAGACATGGTATGTAATGTTGATTTTATTGCAACAATGTTATTTTTTCTCCTTGGTATATATCTTGTATTGAAAAAAAAAGTAGATGATGATGTTAGATGTAAGGATACTAATGATGTCTCTAAGACCATCATGGATCTCATGTTTCTACTCATTTAACTAATTGGGAGTAAGAATATTATGGAGGGATCTACGAACCTATGCATTGTCAAGATACAATATATTATGGTGATGAGCACATATATGATATTGTATGGATGTCCACAAGGAGAAAAATCATAGATTAGAATTTTGGTTATTGTCCTTCATCAACTTCTACCTGAAATGTGAATATGTTGGTGAGAAGAAAGAACCTATTTCTAAAGAAAAGGGGAATGAAAATGCAGACAGTAAAGGAGATGTAGAAAAAAACATGAATCCTCAATAGCACAATGAGGATGGTGTTTTAATAGTTGATACATGTCTATTGCTTGTTATTTATTCATATGATGATGGTTTTGTTTATGACATTAATGCATAGGATCATGAGCTTGAAGAGTTAAATGAGGCATCCTCCATGTTTGAAATAAGTATCACCATTTCTTCTACTTATTATCTTAAAATTAAGAAAAAAGGAACACAAATATTGAATAATACCAAGAAGAATGAGGAGAAATATCATGTCCTAGTAACAAGGAAGAGACAAAAACAACCATTGTTTGTGAGAAACAAGGTCAACATCAAGAGAGGGAAAATATTTTATTTATTAATTTCATGCATGCACCCAATTTTGGCATCGTAAATATCTTGGAGGTCTATGTTGATCCTATACAATCATGGATGGAGTTTGTTTTCACAAGGGAAATACCATACAATATTGTTTTTTTTATTATAACATTTACAAGTAGAATGTATGGGTTACCAACTAATTCTATGTCATTTTTAAGAACCAAATATCAAAATCTTGTTGAGCTCTCTATAATTTGGACACATACGCCATGAGCCATCTTTCTTGAGTACCATTACCACCAGTGCACAGTAAGAAATTTGGCTAGGTATAATAATGCCAACCTCTAACATTTGTTTAACCATACGCTCAATTTCACTCTTCTGGGCATAAGGGAATATGCAAGGCCTGATGTTAGGAGGAACGCTCCCAAGAATTAAGTGAATAGCATGATCGCAAGTGGGTGGAAGACCTCTGGGAATATCTTCAAATAATTTGGAATGCTTATCAATGATCCCTTGGAGATATAGAAGAATAGATGGCTTATATGTTTTAACATATAGTGACCATAGTTGTACAATTGCACCATGATGCCCCTTTTTCAATAATTTTGTCATGCCATTAGAGATTAACACCTTACTAGATTTCCATGTGATACCCATTAACTAAAATTCATTTCCTTCCAATGAAAATTTCATGAAAAGTTCTTGAAAATTTAAATCCATTGTTTCCAATGATTGTAACCATTAGACCCCTAGTATGACATCAGTACCACCCATGGGTATAGAAATCATTGGATTATTCATTACATATTCCCCCATAGTAAGATTGATCTTATGGTATTTTCCTGAGAAATTGATAGTTCCTCCATTTGCAATCATTACTTGAAACTCTGGCACTGGATATATAAAGCAATTGAGAGCTTTGGATAATTTATAGTGAATGAAATTATGAGTACTACCAGAATCAACTAGCACTATTACCTTTTTCCTTTTGATATATCCTTCGATCTTGAGGATTTGAAGAGTGTTAATACCATCCAATGCATGATATGATATGGTGGGATTCATCTCTTCAGAATAAATCTCTTCTGTTGAAATATTGTAACTTCGAAGAATATTCTAATTGTATAGATCAAATCCCCTTTTGCAGATTGAACAAGTCGGGTCTTGTATAATATCAAATCCCCTTTTGTGGATTGGTAAAAATGTATTTGTATGGTGTTATTTGTAAATTTGGCCCCTAGTAATTATAAAGTGATTTTAGCATCTTCTAGGAGAATTCAGCTCCACCAAGTGAAGAGACAAAACCCTAGCGCCACCTCACAACTTGTATTTAAATGTGAGGATGGTGTCTCATTTGTGCACACTCACTCACTCATCTAGTGTGCATATCTGGAAGGAAGTTGCAAGAAGAAGTATAACGAAGGAGAAGAGAGGCGCATTTTTGGTTTTGATCTGTCTTTGGTGTTTTCGTCGTATTCTTGGCATTGTATTGGAAATATATTATTGAGGAAGTTTTTGTTGGGTTTTATCCCGCATGAGGGTTTCCCAGGATAAAATGTTTCATACCTTGTGATTTTGTTTCTTTCAGTGATCCTCTTAATACTGTTGTTTTAGAAATGCATTGAATGCTTATGAAATTTAGAAATAACCTAATAACAACATAAAAAAGTTAACATGGAATCGGAGCTTGACTGAATAGAGCATATTTCACTGGGTATCTAGATGTCTCTATTGTCATACAAGAAAATTAGGGTTTTTTTACTGAAGAGGAATTTTTTACCAAAAACCATCTTGGGAAGTGTGCCCTTCCCTAGTGCATCTTTTGACAACTTGAGCAAACTTTTTCAGTGGCTGGATTCTTTGAAAGGTCAAACCCTAGTTTTGACTGGTACCAGAAAACTAGAAAACCAAGAAACCAGAACCAGTACCAGAAGCACCAGTCTATAAGTGTGCAAGTCCAGTTTCAGGGGGTAAAACTTGGAATTTTCTGAAAGGGTCTGCTCCAGCAAAATTGCCTCAGCCCAGTTCATATCCTATTAAGTTTAGTTTCATTTTCTGAGCACTTTCATTTTTTGGTCATTTTACTAGCTCCAGGTCAAGATGTCTACAAGAACCAAGCTTGTTGACAAGTTATAAGGTGTGGAAAAAAAAAATCCTAGAAGTACATAATTGGAATCGTTCTTGAAGAGAATGACCTTGCAAAATTCATAAAAGAAAATGTACCAGAGCCCAAAGAAAATGCAGCCAAAGAGAAGTACAAGAAGGATATGATTAAGGCTAAGAGAATAATTACAGATTCCATTAAAGACCACTTTATCCCTCAAATGTCTTCTAAGAATACTCCAAAATATATGTTTGATGCCCTAACTAGAATGTATGAATGAAGGAACATCAACCGGAAGATGAACTTGAGAACCCAACTCAAGAATTCAAAGATGCAAAAAGGAGAAACAACTCAAGACTATTTCTCTAGGGTTTCTCAATTCAAGGAAACGTTAGAGGCAATTGGAGACAACTTAGATGAAGATGAACTCGTGATGACAACTCTTAATGGTCTCACAAGACCTTGAGATGCCTTCATCCAAACTATTTGTGAAAGAAACGAGAAACTTCAATTTGACAGTTTATGGGAAGAATGTGTTCAAGAAGAATCAAGAGTGGCTAATTGAGAAGTCGTTCTATTAAGACACGAAGATCAAGCCATAGCTGCTCATGCTAAGGGTGGGAATGGAAAGTATCATTTCCAAAAGGAGACTCACTTTCATAAAGAATCTCACTCTCCAAAAAGATTCCAGAAATATCATAAGGGTCAAACAAAGAGAAAAGATTTCTCCTCCTACCAGTGTTATCATTGTGATAAGATGGGACACATTGCTAAGAATTGTCTTTCCAAAAGGGAAGAATACAAGAGGAGAAATAGAAAAAGACATCATGCCCATGCAGTGGAAGATGATGATCCACCCAAGAAGTTATCTAAAGAAGATATTGAAGAATATGTTTTGTTTTCCGCTCTCTTAGGATTTGTGACACCTGGAGAGGATACTTGGCTCATAGATAACGGTGCCTCTAAGCACATGACAGGTCATAAGAACACTCTTTCCAGCCTTATAGAAAAGGACTCCCCAAAAAAAAATTTACTTAGAGATGATTATCAATACCCTATCAAAGGAATGGGAGAAGCCACCTACAAACTTGATTCAGGAACTCCAATGAGAATGATGTACTCTATGTACTAGGTTTGAAAAATAACTTACTTTCTATTTCAACTCTAGATAAGAAATGTTTCAGGGTTGCATTCGTAGATGGTGAAGTTTTTATGTGGTCTAAAGGAAAAACTATAGAATATGAATTTGTTATTGGAATAGAAGAAGGTGGTTTGTACAATTTAAAAATTCACTCAGATGTAGCCTTGAATCACTCTACTGAAAGTCCTTGTGAACTTTGGCATAGAAGACTAGCTCACATCAACTACATATCCTTACCATATGTAAGCAAGCTAGTTACAGGTTACCAAAATTAAAGGTTGATCATGAAGGTGTATGCAAGGGATGTGCGCAAGGAAAGAACATAAAGAATCATGTTCCAAAGAGCGATAGTAAAGCAGAAGGAATCTTGGAACTTTTCCACTCAGATGTATGCAGTCCAATGCCATCAACCTCTCTAAGTAGGTATGTATACTATGTATATTTTATTGATGATTACTCTCGTAAAACTTGTGTTTATTTCTTGAAGTCAAAATACGAAGTACTTGGAAAGTTCAAAGAATTCAAAGCCTTGGTAGAAAACCTCTCCGAAAGGAAAATCAATAAACTCAGGTCAAACAATGGAGGAGAGTACACTTCAAATGATTTTGGAAGATTTTGCAGAGATGTTGGGATTAAGAGGGAGCTCACCACTCCCTATAATCCTCAACAAAATGGTGTAGCAAAAAGAAAGAATAGGACAATTATGGAAGCAGTAAAGAATGTGATTCATGATCAAGATATTCCAATGCACTTATGGGATGAAGCAGCAAGAAAAACAATATATGTCCAGAACAGATTGTCCCATAGTGAACTTGGATTCAAAACCCCCGAAGAAATGTTCACCAGAAATAAGACAAAAGTCAAACATGTCAAAATATTTGGATGTCCAGTATTTGTACACATTCTGAAAGAAAAGAGAACTAAGTTGGATCCTTCAGGAAAGAAGGGAATATTTGTTGGATACTGTGAGATCTCTAGGGCCTTCAGAATCTACATGCCAAGATACGATCATATTGAGATCAGTAGAGATGTAACCTTTGATGAATATGCACCACTCAAGAGATCAAGAAAATGTCATCTTGAAGAAGTATATGAAGAAGAAACTATAGCTCCCAAAGTTGCAGAATCCATAAAGGAAGTTGCAGTTACCCCTAATGATGAGATTCCAGAAGATCATGATATGATATAATCTCAAGAACCTCCCCGTATTACTATCTATCACAAGAGAAATCCATCTTGGGCTAGAGAACTCATTCATGACATAGAAAAGTATGGTGCCCCAGAAGGAAACATTAGACAAAACAAGAAGCCTAAGCCATTCTCCAGCTATATGGCCTTAATGTGTGATCTCGTAGAGAAGGAACCTAATTTATTTGAAGAAGCAATTTAGAAGAAAGAATGGATGGATGCCATGACAAAATAATACCAGTCCATTATAAAGAATGATGTGTGGGAAGTAGTTCCCAAGCCAAAGAACAAAGATGTGGTATCTTCCAAGTGGATATACAAAATAAAATATGCAGTAGACGAAAGTATTGAAAAACATAATGCAAGATTTGTGGCTCATGGATTTTCTCAAAAGGAATGTATTGACTATGAAGAAACATTTTCTCCTATATCCAGACACACTTTTATTAGAACCATCATAGCTCTTGTAGCAAAAATGAAGTGGAAGTTGGACCAAATGGATGTGAAAACAACTTTCTTAAATGGTGTTATTGAAGAATAAGTGTATATAGAACAACCACAAGGGTTTGAAATTGAATATAGAAAGACCCATGTCTGCAGGTTGAAGAAATATCAGTATGGGTTGAAGTAAGCTCTTAGAGCTTGGTATGGAAAAATTGATAGTTTCCTGACAAGATTGGGCTTTACCAATAGTAAAGTTGATCCTAAGATTTACTTCAAGGTCATGAATGATGAGCCAGTTATATTGCTACTATATGTGGATGATTTATTCTTGACAGGAGAAGAAAATCTCATCACGAAATGCAAGATGAATCTCACTGCAAAATTTGAGATGAAAGACCTAGGCCCGATGCATTAATTCTTAGGTTTTGAAGTTTGGCAGAGCCTAGAGAAGATCTTCCTTAACCAAGGGAAGTATGCAATTGAAATACTAAAGATATTTAACATGTTGGAATGTAAATCCATGACCACACCCATGGAAAAGAATTTGAAGCTCTTGGTTGATAATTCATCAGAGTTGGTTGATGATACTCTATATAAACATATTATTGGATTATTGATGTATATGATGAATACCAGGCCAAATATATGCTTTGTTGTGAACACCTTGAGTCAGTATATGGTGGAGCCCAAACGTGTTCACCTTGTAGCTGCAAATTATGCGATGAGATACCTTAAGGGTACTATGGATTATGGTATTTGTTATACTGGAGATCGTGACTTCAAATTGTATGGTTATACTAATTCAGATTGGGCCAAAAGTGCTTCAAATAGAAAGACCACTTCAGAATTTTGTTTCAATTTGGGTTCAACCATGACTTCATGGCAAAGCAAGAAGCAATCTAGTATTTCTCTCAGCACGGCAGAAACGGACTACATTGCAGCATGTTTCGCCAGTTGTGAATCCATATGGCTTCAGAAGTTGTTGACAGGTTTGTTCGATCTGGAGATGGAATCCACAGTGATTCTATGTGATAACCAGAGCTATATAAAGATGACGGAGAATGTATTTTTACATGATAATTAGAATCACATAAAGATATGGTACCACTACATTCATGATATGGTGCAGAGGGGAATTGTAAAGCTCCAATATGTTGGCACAGATGAGCATGTTGTAGATGTGTTAACCAAGCCTATGTCTCGTGTGAAGTTTGAGTACTTCCGAGACAATCTTGGTGTAGTCCAAAAGGACCTCCCTTGAAAGGGGGAGTGATGTTGATGATACTATGGTATTATGACCAACAACGGGTATCTCCATTAGGATTTTATATCCCAGTGGATTGATCATCCCTGGGCAGATCTTGAAGGTCCAGTAAGTACGGTCTGTCAGAGTACCTGTGCATGTATATGTCAGTTGTGGTCAGTAGTGGTAGCTCCGTTAGAATTTTATATCCTATGGAATATTATGTTTCATGGGAATATCTCGAAGGTCCAGTAAGGACGGTTTGTCAGAGTACCACATGGTAGCTTGTTAGGATTTTATATCCTGTGGAATCTTGTGATTCCTGGGAAGATCTCGAAGGTCTGGTAAGGACACTCTATCGGAGTACCACAAATGTTGTTGATGCACCTACCTTATTTTTTTTCCACATATTGATGATGTTGTTCCATCTTCGTGCTATTGATGATGTTTTTCCATGTTTGTAATGTTGATGGTGTTGTTTCACCTTCATGTTGTTGATGATGTTGTTGTTCTAGCCTCGTGTTATTGATGTTTATGATGACTATGTTACTCCAACTCCATGTTGTAAACGATGATGATATTGATGATGAGAAAAACTTTTGATGATTTATAGATGTGTCAGTCAGTGTTTCAGATGTCGATGATGATGTTTCCCTCTCATTCTCTTGATGGTGTTTTATTGAGTCATGTCAGTAGAATACTCTTCTCATTAAGGGGGCGTGTTGAAATATTGTAACTTCGATGAATATTCTAATTGTATAGATCAAATCCTCTTTTGCGGATTGATCAATTCGGGTCTTGTATAATATCAAATCCCCTTTTGTGGATTGGTGAAACTGTATTTTTATGGTGGTATTTGTCAAGTCATCCCCTAGTAATTATAAAGTGGTTTTATCCACTTCTAGGAGAAGTCGGATCCACCAAGTGAAGAGACACAACCCTAGTGCCACCTCACAACTTGTATTTATATGTGAGGATGGTGTCTCATTTGTACACTCACTCACTCATCTAGTTCACATATCTTGAAGGAAGTTGCAGTTGCAGGAAGAATTCTAATGAAGGAGAAGAGAGGTGCATGTTTGGTATTTGTCTTTCTTTGGTGTTTTGGTCTTAGTCTTGGAATTGTATTGGCAATCTATTATTGAGGAAATTTTTGTTGGGTTTGTTGGATTACTTAGAGGGGGGGGTGAATCAGTAACAGAGAAATTTAATCATTTTTAACCATATAATCCAAGTGTTATATCAATGAAGCATTTGTTGGACAACTGAGAGGGGGGGGGGGTGAATCAGTTGTTACTGAGATTAAACAATTATGTTTCTTTTAAAACTCTTTACAGAAACACTGAATGATGATCATAATAATGCAGAGAAATAAACACATGCACATTCAGCATCAGTCACATATATGAGAAACACGGAGACAGATATTTTCCAAGGAAACCCATACAGGGTAAGAACCTCTTTTTCTTTATATGATAAGTAATAATTACATTCTTTACATTATCATACATATGAGCACCAACTCATAATGAGGCTACAACCTCTGTTTAGCAAGCTGCAACTTGCTGAGAGCACCAACTCTCTGTTTTCTCTACCACCAACTAGAAGGAAGCACCGACTCCCTGGTTTCTCTAGCACCAACTAGAAGGAAGCACCAACTCCCTGTGTTCAAGCACCCACTTGAACCTATGAGGACAACAGTCCTCCCTAGCACCTCCCAACCACCCTGAAATATAAATCTTTGAATCTGAAACTTACTACAGTGATATAATGTTCAACAATGGCTTACCCGACTTATCATTGTTTTGCTGCATCTCGTTGCTCTTTCTGCCACACTGCCTTTCTGCACATCTCACTTGCGTTGTCTGTTCTTCTGCAATTTATCCTTTGTGCGCCATGTCCATTCACTGCACAGTTCCTCTTCAGCCCAATTCAGCTGCTACACAATCTTCCTTCTACATGCATGAATCACTTTCCACATCAACAAACACCACCACTCGAACAACAACAGCAACAACCCCCATCTCTTCTCTGTACCGTGTATTTATAGCTTCTGTGCACCTTGTGCATGCAGTGTTCACAATGCCTCTGCATGCTGACTCTGCGTCGTTATCCTCCACCTCTCGAGTGCTCTATCTGATCATCATCGTGATTCTTCAACTTCTCTAGTGGTTCAGCCCGCGTGTCCAGCATCATTGTATGTTATACTGAGATTCCTCAGTCTCTCTGGTAGTTTAAGACTCTTTGTCTTCTCTGAGACAGTCAAACTCTTGATCTTCATCGACCCTGATCGACGGTTCATGATCTTGATGAATCAACAGTCCTGATCTCATCGTGATCTCGCATCTCGTTGTTCCTTCGTTGGAGATTTTCGTCACTCCAAGTCGCGATAGGCGAGACTCTTAGATCAACGGTCCACATATTTTGATGTATTGACGGTCAAAATCATTTCGTGATCTCGCATCTCGTTGATCCTAAGATAAAGATTTTTGTCACTCCAAGTTGCGATAGGTGAAACTCCGAGATGGAGCTTTATGGTGCTCTGATCTTTCACCATGCGTCCTCTTGATCCAACAATCCTTGATTAAATTGTGATTTCGCATCCCGCTATTCCTTTGACTTTCCAGTCAGTGAGATGACGATATTTTTCCACATGTCCTCTTGATCTAATGGTCCTTGATTAAATCACGATCTCGCATCTCGTTGTCCTTTTGACTTTCCAGTCAGCGAGATGACGATATTTTGCCACGTGTCCTCTTGATCCAACGGTCCTTGATTAACACTTGATCTGACGGATCAGATCATTTCGCGATTTTGCATATCACGAAATCAGCATTCCTGATGTCAAGTGACTTTTTCATTTCAAAGTCTCGATCCCTGATTCTCTGATGAAGAAAATCAACGATCCAGATTTCATTCTTGCTTTAACGGGTGCGATTAAATCGTGAAATCGCATATCGCAATTTCGGGGTTCTTGTTGTCAAGTGAATTGGACATTTCAAAGTCTCGATCCCCGATTCTCCGATGAAGCCTCCTGTCGAGCTTCTCCCAGTGGCGCTCGATCACTGCCACACGTCCACACGAATGGACGGTCCAGATTCCATCGGGATTTCACGATTGTTGTTGTCCCAATGCACACGACCTCGAAAACTCTGATTTCCCAATGGCTTATCTCCCTTACAGCTTCTACAGATCTGGCGGCTGTCGTCCTTTCGGGAAATTTGAATGGGATCCAACAGTCACCGAATCTCTGTCTTCCTTCAATTTGAATGGGAAATTTGTTGCGCGCATTTTCCTCAATGTTGTTCCTCCTGAGATTTCACGTCTGAATCCCCAAGGGATTTTATCCTTCTTATCCTACCATCTCCACTGTTGTACTTGCCATCAATGACAAGCATACGCTACTTTTTAAACTTTTTCCAACAATCTCCCCCTTTGGCATTGATGGCAACTACAGCACCTGAATTCTTTTCTCCCGCTTTGACATCAATGTCAAAGAAGAGACATGCTCCCCCTGAGCTATTGCAGTAAATGTAGAAGACATTAGATAATAAAACAATACAAATCTCCCCCTAATAGGATGGACTCTTTTAGGTGGAAAACGAAATGACACCCAGTTTCTGTCTGAGATATTCAAATGGTGTATTGGCTAGGGGCTTAGTAAAGATGTCTACAATTTGTTCTGGAGTGGGAATGTAATGGACCTGAACAATCTGATTGGTGATCTGCTCTCTCAGAAAATGATATTTTATGGGAATATTTTTTGTCTTAGAGTGGAGGACAGGATTTTTAGACATACTGATGGCACTTGTGTTATCACAATGAATTGGGATCGGTGCAGTATATTTTACCTCTAAGTCTGCAAGTGTCTGAATCATCCATAATACATGTGTGCAGCAGGTAGCAGCAGCAATGTACTCTGCCTCTGTGGTTGATAAAGAAATGGAACCTTGCTTTTTACTGAGCCAGGTTACTAAGGAGTTACCCAAGAAGAATGCGCCTCCACTTGTGCTTTTTCTCTCATCAACACAATTTTCCCAATCTGCATATGAATAAGCAGTCAATTGAAGACTTTGATTTATGGGATACCACAGACCATAAGTCATTGTTTCTTTTAAGTACCTGAATATCCTTTTGACAGCTTGCAAATGACTATGTTTAGGAGCAGCCTGATATCTTCCTACCATTCCTACAGCATGCATTATGTCTGGGCGAGATGTTGTGATGTACAGTAGGCTTCCTATCATTGATCGATATGAGCTTTGATCAGCATCAGGTGAATCATCATCCTTGCTTAATTTACATCCAGTTACCATAGGTGTACCCATAGGTTTAGAATATTCCATTTGAAACCTTTTCAGCATTTCTCTTAAATATTTTCCTTGAGAAATGAAGATCCCATCGGACCTCTGAGTAATTTGTAGACCAAGGGAAAATGATAGTTCTCCTATCATAGACATTTCAAATTCAGACTCCATGGCAGAAGAAAACCATTGTACCAGTGAGTCCTTATTACATCCAAAGATGATGTCATCTACATAGACCAGTACAATGAGCAACTCATTATCCTCTGTCTTAATATACAGATTGTTGTCAGTTGTTCCTCTCTTGAACCCTTTGTCTTTGAGAT
>ML796298.1:38326-67123 GCA_009831015.1 Picea engelmannii | reverse complement strand
ATTCTGCAATCCTTGGCCATGTGTCCAAAATTGTTACATTTGTAACATTCCACTTCAGTGCTCAAAGATTCAAACCTGTTGTAACTTCTTCTTTGTGTGTCACTAGGTCTCCTTGAATAATCTCTTTGTGTATAACTCTCAAATTTGTTACTGTTCCAGTTGTTCGATCTGTAATTCACATCTTTATGTCCAAAATTATTACATGCATAACATAAACCAAAAAATATAGTTTGATACCTAGGAGTTGAAGATCTTCTGAAAGGAGGTGCTCTTATGAATCCTTCTTCTTTTTTAGGCCTATCTATCTGTTGTTGATTCTGAAATCTGAATCTTCTTGGTGGAGGAGTGTCCCTATAATCTTTCTTGTATATCTTCCTATCCTCTTTGATTCTTTCTGCATATACCAATTCTGATACCAATTGTTGGATTACTAAGAGGGGGGGTGAATCAGAAACAAAGCAATTTAATCCTTTTTAACCATATAATCCAAGTGTTATATCAATTAAGAATTATCATCAAATAAATGCAAAGTAAATAAGTAATGAACAAATGAACAAACATACACATACACATTACACCAGTTTTTTACTTGGAAACTCAAATCGGGAGAAAACCACTGAATGTTTTTTCTTATATGTCTTGAAGAATTACATTCATTAGAAGCACCAACTTCCTTTGTTTTCCAGCTACAACTGGAAGGAGGCTCCAACCCCTTAGTTTTTCAGGCTACAACCTGAGGGAAGCTCCAACTCCCCAATTCTCTAGCTACAACCAAAAGGAGGCTACAACCCCCTATGTTCTTCGACTGCAATCGGAAGGTGGCTACAACCACCTGTCCTTGCCCCATCCTACCACCCTAAAGTAGAAGTAGAATTATGGAACCACTATCAACCTGTCACTATGAGATATAGCGTTGTAAACCTGTACCAATAAATCTGAACCATGCATCAACCATACATCAACCTATACATCAACCTGTAATCAACATGTACCATAAACAAGTGCATCAACCATGCACCAACCTGTACCAAATAACCTATAATCAACCTATACCATAAAAAAGTGCATCCAACCATGTACCAAGTATGTACCAATCATGTGTCAACTACTCATCAACTATGACTCGTCAATATGTACCAACATCATCAATTATACACCTCATGTATGTGTCAACTCATCAACTACTTGTCTCAACCATTTACTCAACATGTACCTCAACCAAAATCCCTCATCAATTTCATCATTCAAATCTGATTTGTATCTCTGTAATAGACTTGGTGCATATGATCACATTCCTGCAAACCTTCCTTAACTTCAACAACAAGATACTAGCACTTTCATCAAACTTTTCATTAGTCTCACATGCCTAGTCTTGGATTAGTCAACAAACCTAACTTGAAGTAATAATAACTTTGTACCTATAATGTATAAAGATCTAAAACTGATACACATTGTTCTTCAGTGTGTTTTATGCAATTCCTCCAAGTGGCACTACTTGGAACCTCTCAGAAAAGGAGTTATAGCAAAAATGGCATACCTTGCTGAATTCTAGTTTATTCTAGAGAGCGACCTTGTAGAGCGTGCCCCGCACAAAATATTTGTTGAATTGATCTGAAAATGTTACACAACATACTACAGAATGTACCCTAACCAACACATTTGGTTTCAATGAATTTTGATCTGTTATGAAGAGGTTATGACGTTTTTACCTGAAACACTTGTTTTTGACTAGTTTTAGGACTAGCCAAAAACCCTATTTTCCACGGAGTGTAACTCCAAAAATACAATGACACACAAGATGAATGTTTTACCACAGATACTTGGATATTTTTTCTCAATGTCATAGCAATTTCATGGTCTGAATCATTATCGACAAAAAATTATAGCGAAAATGGTGAGATGACCTGTAAATAACATACCTTAGAAAGCATTTATCCTTCCTTGCATTTCAGCCTTCTTTTCTTCATCTTCCCTCAGAATTTTGGCTTATATATCCTTGGTTACCTCAGACACCTATAGATATCAATATGCTCAAGTGTGATTAAAATGAGAGAGCCTTGCCTTTTATTTATACTCTCCAAGTAGCTTCCTTAAAAACATCTTCTAGGTCACTTGGCCCCACTTTCTTTATTTTAGGGTTAACCCACTTCTAATTTCTCCATTAAATTTATTATTGAAATAATTTATTTTGTATTCACTTTGAATTATATTACACTCATTACTTCACTTTATTATTTACCTTTTAAAATTTCTTAAACCACTTTGACTACTTTGACCTTTTGGGGCTTCTAGATGACATATGAGGGTCCTCCAACTTCGTAAGGCCATAACTCTCAAACCGTGAGGAGTTATGTGACGTTTCACATACCACCAGAAATGGAATGACATGTACTATCCATATAGAATATTATTATCTGAAAATATATCATAACTCATACTGTTATCCATCAAACAAACTTGGGTCGATTACCCAAACCTAGGGTCTCCAACTTCGCATTGCCATAACTCTCTAACTGTGAGGAGTTATGTGACATTCCACATACCACCGGAAATGGAATGACAAGCACTATCCATCTAGGATCTCATTATTCCACAATTAAACATGGGTTCTCTTACTCCGCAAAGCATCTTCCCGTGAGGGATTTCACCATAAGGGGACCACTTTGGAATTCATCCATCTTTACTTCTTATCAACCATGACAAGACAATAATGAATCATCTTTACATCAAAAAATATTGGGTCCATTACCCAAACCTTTGTGTTGTGGGGCTTTCTTCAAGAGTTGAAATCAATGACAACCAACCTTAATCAACAGGGTTTTCTCCCCCATGAGGGTTTCTCAGGATAAAATGTTGTGTACCTTGTGATTGTGTTTCTTTCAATGATCATCTTTATACTGTTGTTTTGGAAATGCAATGAATGATCATGAAATTTGGAAATAACCTAATAACAACAGTAAAAACTTAACATCTTCTACATCTTCATCTTTAGATGGTTTTTGTTCTTGTTCTTGTTTTTCTTCCTCTTCACAATCTACGTAGAATAATTTATTCTCGGCACACTTATGTCTCTTACTGTACTTGTTGTCACAATTAAAGCATAAACCTTTTTTCTTTTCTTTCCTTCAATTGTTGAGGTGTCAACCTTGTAGGTTGAGGTGGTTTAGAAGAAGGAAAATTATTCTCTCGATAAATGTTAGGGGTGGTCCTTCTAATATTCATATCCATATTTTTACTTTCAACATTTCTCGCCATCCTGAACGCATTCTCCAATGATTTCCGTTCCCAAAGGTGAACCCCATGTTGAATGTTATCCTTTAAAGTTTCTATGAAGACATCAATCACGTGCTCATCTGGAATATTCGTTACCTTTATATTAAATATTTGGAAGTTCTCAATGTGCTTCACAACTGAACCCTTTTGCCTGAGATTTATCAAATGGTTGAAGAAGGTATTGCTTTGTGTATCATCATAGTGTGCTATCATTTCTTTCATGAAAATTGTCCAAGTGACAAGTGATTTGCGAGAACAAAGCCATTGATACCACACAAACTGATTAGTTTCTAAATATAAGGAAGCAATTCGTACATTTTGTGTGTGTGGCACATCACGTAGATTAAAGAACTGCTTCATCTAGAGTATCCATGTGATTAGATCCTTGCCATCAAACTTCCTCATATCGATCTTAGGAAAGTGGTTGGTCTTCAACCCAAAGCATGAGTTTCTCCAGTATTGATTCATCTTCCTTGTGTCTTCATCATGAATTTCATGGGATATATTGTCACTTTCAAGTGGCCTCTATATTAGCAATTTTTTTAACCCTTCCATGATCTCCCCTTTTAATTCATCCATCTTAGTATCCATCATCGTTGCAAACTTAGCTTCAGTTGAATCCATCATCTTTTGTAGTGTATATTTTGCTACTTCCTTCTTTTGAAAATCGTCTATGTCCCTACGCATTTCTTCACGTTCATCAAGAGTCCAAGTAGGACTGTCTGAGGGCTTATTTGATGTAGAAGTTCCCCTTTTTGGTGGCATGCTGGCCAAGTATCAATGCAAGGTAGGAATTCCTAATTGGCTTAGGCAGAGGTCCTCACAGACAAGGGAGTGTCAGGTGCTATAGATCTATGATATACGTGCGGGGTCCAACAATAGTACTCGACCCAATATCTCAGGGAACTAACTAAGGAGGCTTGACCCATCCCTTAGTTGTACTATCTAACTACTCAGGTACCAGAGAGTGATCTTCCCGAGTGTTGTTCTCAATGTACTATAGCAACAAGACGATTACTCAGTTGGTCTCGAGATTCTAGGGGGTCTAACCATATATGTCATGTACGTGGGAGCTCAAATCCATAGTAGTGTTGTATAATTCACAACCATTCGAAAGGGGCCTTCTGATATACTCTAGGTACGTGGAAGAACCACATTGTCCCCGGGTTGTAGCACTAACAAGTAACAAAAACTCCTACGTTTAGAGACGTCAGAATACATCTATACCTAAAAATACCTAAGATTCTCCCAAATTTATGTGATATTTATTTTATCCCACTTTATTCCAATTTTTGAATCATCCCAATTGAATCTTCTAGTCAAAAGATATGCAAATTTCCAAAAAAAAAACGCATTTTTTAAAACCCTGATTTGGAGACTATTTTACTAGCCAACCTTTGTTCTATTGTAACTCTGCAATTTCATCCTTTATGAGTCTAAACTTTAGGCCTGAGGTAGCCTGATGTGTCTTCTTTCCAACCCCATAGGTTATACCAAGATTGGATTCTCCAAGAGAATTTTATGATAACTTTCCCAATATATGTTGATTTTCTCCCTTTCAGTAGAGCAAACTTGTACAACCTGTTGTGTGTCACTGTCTTCACTTCAGAACTTGAAATTTGCACCAGTAAGACTTTGGTCCATACCCTAATCAATGGAATAGATCTCACTCAATTTGAAGGTATGTATCTTCAAATATAACAATTTTCTCAAGAACACTTGTTTAGATTGAAATCTGGACCAGCCAAAAACCTTAATTTCCTCAGAGAATAACTTTCAGAGTACATCAAATCAAGGGATGAAATTTGTACACAAGATACTTCACGGTTCTTCCTTCATACTGTAAAAATTTCAGAACCTGAAACCAAGCCAAAATAATTGGGAGCGAAAATGCCAAGAAGACTTGTTTCAGACTAGTTTCAAGACTAGTCGAAAACCCTAACGTGAACAAGATGTATCTTCAAAAATATAATGAACCAAGATCTGAAATTTGGACCCAAGTTAGCTCTATATGTCTCCTCTACACTATATAAATTCTAGATCCCGAAACCTTCTAGATTAAACACCAAAAAAAAAAAAAAGTTGTAGAGAAAATTCCAAGAAGACTTGTTTGAAGAAGCCAGTCCTGAGGATTGTTTGGCTCTGATACCAAATGTTAAGAACCGAATATCAAAATAGCATAAAAAAACCTCAGAATAAGTACTTAATGCCTTGAAAAATAGATAAATTCGGATAATAGCCTCTTCGAGGGGGAAACTTCCTTATACATGACATGAATTCACAAATACAAGATGATTCCAAATGAAAAGGTCTCCTTGGTATATATAGGAGACTAGGAGGTACAGTTACAACTAATGGACCCGAGCCGACATAAATAAAATAATAATACTAATGTAATATGCCCCAATTAAGGGATAATGTGCCACAATATAGGGCTTAACAATGGCATCATGTAGTACTCTTATATTTCCATACAACTAAGCATGAGAAGAAATACCATACAGTGGACCAATTACTTTCTTGGATGAATTAGTAGTTTCATTTTACTTAATTAACTTGCCTTGTGTCGGTTAGGGTAGGTCGATAGTCACTCCCATAAGTTCAGTTCGTCATGTAACTATACATAGTTTAGTCCTTGTTTCATTGCAACTTTTGTTTTTGTAAATCCGATAGGAGATGAGTTGTCCTTTATTAGTCTAAGTAACATTCAAGGAAACAAATAGTGATCCTAAGTTGTAATCCTCAGCTAGTCATGAAGAATTTTTCAACCCTCCTTTTCTTCTTCCTTAATGAATACCAATGAGGAACTAAGGTATTTGTGTGAGAATTTATGATACATGAATTATCCACCATCTCCACGTCATCTTTAATTGACTAATCTAAATTTGATTTGGCTTATAATGAGTTATACCTTGTTAACTTGTGCACATATTGAATGGTTTCTTATGAGCACTAGTGTAGCCCTAGGATATTCTATAGTTCTTAACATCCCATTAGGGGATACTATCCCCAAGTTGGAGCCATTATTAACACCTACATTTTTACCCTACAATACATGCATTGATGAGATCATGTCATTCACCTTTCATTATGGAGGTTTTATTATAGTGGTGCTTAAATCATGTGATATGGTAAGATGAAGCTTGTGAACTCGTTTATGAATATTTTCATGCACTCTTTTAGCTAAAGGAAGCCTAGATGCAACTATTAATTATTTTTTCTTCTTGAACATATTGAGTTTTGATGAAGTCTGGGGTGCCCATATTGAGTTTTGATGAAGTCTAAGGTGCCCATTGAATAGGAAAGATACTTTATTAAAATGTATATGTTTATTAGTCCTTTGTATATCAAGTGCTTCTTGGGATTTGTTGGTTCACATAAATGTGCTAAAGTTTTCACCA
Organism: Picea engelmannii; assembly: GCA_009831015.1. Classification (NCBI taxonomy): domain Eukaryota; kingdom Viridiplantae; phylum Streptophyta; class Pinopsida; order Pinales; family Pinaceae; genus Picea; species Picea engelmannii. Next base: position 60,449 of record ML796298.1, on the reverse strand, counting down.
TCAGAAGGATTGTTAACCCATTAGTTTTGTCACTATAAGACATTTAGTGGTTACCCCTAAAGACATCATCCTGTGGACTATGAAAGAAGAATTTAATCTTTCCATAACTTGGGGAACGCCATTAATTGTCCTTGGTTTTCATGAGGGGTGCAATTTTCCTTAGAGACCTACATGCACGAGGTGCTAGAAAAGTCCTAGTGCCCATGCGCATTGGTGTAATCACAAAGAGATAGTATACATACAATGAAAACTTTAACAAACCCTAATGCAAATTAGTAAAACACAACAGATTTATAAAAACACCCAATATTGATAACAAGAGAGATGAACCTATACCATAGTGCATTCAAGAGGCATAAGTATGCTTGAGAGAGAGATCAAACATAACCAAGAAAGATTGTTGCATAACCTAAACACAAGTACTCACAAGAGGCACGCTATAAAAGAGATTCCCTTGGGCCTTTATCAAATAATCAACTTGAATGCATGATTACAAATGAGAGGTATGTATACATGTCCTTTAGGGTTGGGGTGCTAGCTCTAAAAGATTGACTAAGTTGGTTATAGCAAAAATAGCCAAATAACGTGAAGTGCAATAAATGGGTTAGTTGCCCATATCTATTCTTCATAAAGCCATTATTACATCAATTTTGAATAGGTTGGCACATGGCCTCAAGTGAAGATTAACCACATAATCTCAACAACCCCCTTAAATTGAACAAGGGGCGACAAAGAAGACATTACATCCATAAATCATCTCAATATGCATCCATAGATCATCACAATATTTCCTCTTAATGTTGATCTAGGGGTTATCAAAAACCATACCACACATGGAGAAGACCTTTGGGATCTTTGTTACCATTGATCAAATTCCAAAGCGTCTCCAATGGAGCAAAGTAGTATTTTCCAAGAGTAGGAGGGTTGGTTGAAATAAGAGCCCAAGATAGAGGTCACTTTGAATGACGTGTTGAAGGACCCACAAGGAAATTAACAACATTTGTAACAATAGAAACAACCCATTTAGGCAAGTACATGAACAATGTAGTAGAAGGATCGTCATCGTCATCCAACAGAGACACATCCACATGAAAGGTATCATAAGTTATATGTACATCACTAAGTGGAGAAGCATCATTGGGATGCACATATGGTAATGGAGTTCTGGTGGTAATGACCTCATTTAATGATGGAAGACTAGGAGAAGCATCCAAGGCAAAAGAGGGAAAAGAGGGACAAGAGGATGAAGTAGTCCCATTAGTTTGACTCATAGTTTTAAAAACCGTCGAACTAGAACCGGAACCGACCGGTTTGACCGGTTTGAACTAGCCAATAAATTGAATCGATCGACTGATTTACGATAGAACTGATCGGTTTGGTGCCGAACCGGCCGGTTCAAGACCAAACCGGTCGGTTCCATCATAAACTGGTCAGTTCGGTTACGTGGATTAGCTCATTTTTCCCTATCATGAGCACTACTAGCATGAAACACTTCATGGATATTCCCAATATTCTTTATGGCAGTCCCAGGGCCACCAAGTGTTGCCCTTCAACTCAGGTCAACCTGTAGGAACTGCTCGTCACCAGCTAGTGCAACTTCATAGCCTATAGTCACAGATGTCCCTGATGATGATGAGTCTGAGTCCGAGTCAGAGACAGATGATGATGTCGAGGGCGAGGATGCTCATGCCATTTCTACTTCTAGCAGTAGTGATGATTGATCGTTGATCATGTTGATCAATGAGATAGTGACTTGTAGTCTTGACTCTTGTTAGTATGTTATTTCCTGTTGTAGAGGCCATTTAGAGCCTCCTGGATTATGTATTTATGTTCCGATATCTAGATATGTATTGCACTTGGTGCCATTTTGATATATTCATGAGCATACTTTGGATATGTTGCTTCTAATTGTCTCTAATGCTTTGGAAATATGATTTAAAATCTTAAAAATATTTTTTTTTGTTAAAATTTAAATATTTTATGTATTTAAAAAAAAAAAGATTCATTGAAACCGGTTCCACCAATTCATCACTGGCTCCAGTTGAACTCTCGACCGATTCCGATGTCGGTTCCAATTTTTAAAACTATGATTTCACTAGACTATTTAGTAACTATAAATGAAGAACTCATAAGAGTACAAAAGGGTGAACTGACATCATATGGAGATGAGGAAAGGTCCACTACAACTAGTTGGGAATCATCAACAGATGGCCCAACAAGAGAAGAGGCACGATCCATGATTACATGATAAGAACATCACTAGAAAGAAGTGAATGAAGAGGTTCATCAAAGATAGCATCATGATGTTCATTCACTTAGTGAAAGGTGGGGTCATAAAGACGATACACCTAAAAATTCTCACTGTAGCCAACCGGAATCCTATGAATCTCCTAGAATGTTATTTTGAATCTTTTCCCAGGTTTAGTATTGTTTTATTTTGATGAAGCCATGACCCACATGAATTAATCATTCAAAATGGGTTCATACCCATATTGAATTGGCCATGTTGTACAAGTCATGTGCATCTTTGATTATGTTCATAGATTTCAATGAACAATTGGATTTTCTGTATTATGTGGATATATTGGTTTGTTTTAAAAAAAATCCATTTGAAGAAAATGATTTACAAGAAGGCCTAACTAGAGACAGCAATGCACATAAGAAAAATGGAGGATGTTTGACAGTTAACCCCAAAGAGGATGGAAATAAACCCCAATATCCTATACCTTGGATAGAAAGATGAGGTGCATATAAATTTTAAAGCAAAAAGTTCAGTCCTGAGACCTTAATTCCCAGTAACAGCATAGACCTATACTGCCTACAAAGAATTTAATACAACAGGGAGTTCTAAAGTTACACAGCATAACTAACAGCTGCCGATAAAGATTTATGGTGATCCTTGTACAGATATCAATGGAGGGGCTCTCAAACATGTGATTTTGCCTTTTCATTCTGTCATGCATTTTGGGGTAGCATGGGTATGTGCTATATGTTGAATTGGATTCTGAGCAAGTAGCGCATTTAGTTCTGAATGGCAATGGAAAATAAGGAATGTTTGTTTGGTTTCACAGATATGAGTGCATAGAGTTCATGGCAATTTCCAAGCCTAATAAGACATTGTGCTAATCTTGATTGACATCAAATTAAACTGCAATAACATGCCAAATAAAGTAGAAACTCAAATGAACAAAAACCACCCTTAAAGGAATTTATAGTATAGCAAACATGCCTAACAATTAATCAATCACCACTCTTGGAGTAAAGGCAAAAACAAAAACCACTATCAATGTAAATTCATAAAATTAATAGAATTAAAATGACAAATTCCCCAATAACAGCCACCAATCTCGAAATTGGCATTGACAATCAACAAACTTCATTGGCGAGTGAATCTAAATACTTTTAGATTTCACATCCCAAAAATTAAACTTTCATTCAATGAAGCCTTGGCATAAATAATCAAAGGAAACTCAACCCATCAATCAATACTTTAAAAAAAGTTGTTTATTTGACAAAAATGTAGATTTTAACCTTGTACAATATTTTACTGCAAACAGATTTTCAATAAAAGAACAGAAAAGATACAATGCAAATACACACATTATATAGAGATTTTTCCTCTGGAAACGCAAACCGGGAAAATCAGCATATTCTATATTCATTCATTATAATGATACATTGTTTATAATACAATATACATATAGGAGCCAGCGGCATCCAAAACCCTAACCCAATGATCTGGATTAGTCAACAACCCTAATTCCTTAACCGGAAATAGAAAACCATCAACAAAAACCATGTGCCAAAAAACCGTCCAAGAATGGACACAAAAATCGAGGTGACATGAAAAAACGAGACAAAAATGCGACACATTTCCCAAGAGAAAAAAAATTCTCAGAAGACCGCCCTCAAACCCCCTGCGTGCCCAACACAATGTAACAGACACTAGAGCTAGTCGTACAAAACTAGAAATCAGAAATGATTCTTAAATAAACACAAGCCACCTTCTAAATACATCATGAATAGTAGAAACTAACAAACAGAAGAAAAATACACAACTAAAACCCTAAATATGCAAAATAGAAGAGCTAAAGAGAACAAAAAAAATTGCAGAGAAAAAGTGAATGTTTAAAAGTATAAAAAGAGGGTCAACTTTTTACTAAGAATGTAACATTGGTTTGTATTGCCGCGGCCACAACCAAGCCCTCCCAAAAGTTACATAAAATATTAGGGCACATTTTATGGCCAATGTGGCACATCTTTACTTTCATCTCTCTAAGCACCACCTGCACATGAAGTTACCCTCAAAACTTCCTCCATGGCCGCAGCAATAAATCGAATCTACTCCCTCCCCTGCCTTCCTTGAGACTAAGGATATCCTCACCCAACTAATCACCTTCGCAATGATTTCCTTGCCATCAAATGCATGCATATGATGCCTCTTGAGCTCAACAGTATTGTCCTGGCCAAAAAATCAAACATGGCGAATGAATCGAATGTCAGTGATCAAGTGTAGAGTTCAGGGCGAAGTAAGAAAGTCTATCATATTCTCTTCTAAAGTTACATTGGCGAATAGAAGAGATATAAAAGAATTATAGAAAGGCGTTGTCTAATTGTCTATGAAATCACTTTTTTCACCGGAATCTGGCAATATAAATTTGCACGAAATCACTATTTTTTGTTGTTTAAAATCCATTTCTGAATGCAGAAATGGATTTAGCATGCTGAAAAACCCCTGGGACACTCGGATTATACAGAAATAATCACTCAAATCTGCAGATCTAATAATTTCTCGCCGGATTTCGAGCAAATGTCCCCGAAAAATATCGCCGGAAAAGAGTCATTCCGTAGAACGTTTAGACTACAGCATTATAGAAATATATTTGGCTAAAGTACAAATAAAGGTGTAATAATAAAAAAATTCCTACCTAATATTATAAATTCATATATTTCGCCCATTGGAGAAATTTCTCCCTTGAAATCTTCATTATCTGTCTTTAAGTACATTAAATGTAATAGTCCAGAGAATGCACCATTCCATCCCATCTTCCCACGGAAATTATGCAGGTAAATCTGTGTCAAACTCTTAGTCCACTCAAGTGAATGGATACACTCAATCAAGAGCAATGATATACAAGGGCAATGCTGAACATCTACAAGCTAGTCCAATGTATCCCGCTGGATATTCTATAAAAATTGCCCAATATAAATATATACCCCAAGGAGTTTGACCACATGGTGAGGCACTGCATTTTGCATTTTCTCAGCAAATGTTGTTTTAATATATATGGAGGAAAACCTGTGGTGAAATTGCACTTTGCAAAATTGTAGGCCTTCACACACATCATGTAATACTGAAGAGTGACAAATATAATACTGTTAATTTTCAAACCAGAAAGAGTACAGCCACAAGAGAAGGGCTTGCGAGTTTTCCTCAGTTTCCTCAGCTTCAGAATTAGAGGATTTAAGTCCCAATTACAATCACATAGGTTTTTCATTGGTCGAGCTGCTAACATGGCTAAAGAGAAAAACTTGAGCCCTGAAAGTTTCAAAATGTCCTTGATTCGTGGATATAAAATTTGACATATAAGTACAAACTCTCACGCTTTAAGAAAGAATGTTATTCCATCTTTAGCAATGGCCTATTTTCTTGGTTACTGCCAAATCATAGTGCATGCTTGCTATTGTGTGGTTCTGGCTGATTTTAAGTTTCCATTGTCACATCTTGTGACTATAGTTATAAAGCTAAGACCCCTGAATCAACTGCAACCTAAGATTCCTATCTTTCCCAGTACCAAAGTTTTAGATACGTTATATCATTAACTTTACACAATCTTCCCATACAAGCAGTTACCCAATTTAGGCCAGCATACATCTCTGTCTCCTTCACCAAATTAGTTGACAGTGGCTTTCTAAAGAATCCATTGTAAGGGAAACCATGCTGACTACCCAAACTCTAGCTGCAACCTGAAGGTAAGTAAAGATATAAGTCTGTCATTAGATGAGCTCAAATCAGTAACACCAGTACAGTCCAACAATATCATCTGCCCTTGAATCGCAAGATAACCACTAATCCCTTAAAAATGACTTTCCACTTGACAATGTGCTTAATGGCACTAATAAGACCATGATAAAATGGATGATGTCTGCAGTAATTTAAATACGTGTCCCAGAGCTTGCCTGATGACAATATTCTTCTCCACCTACTCAACGTCATGTAGAACAAAGCTTGTGTCAGGGACATACCCTGCTTTCTTCATCTGTTCAGCCAAACTCTCTAATAATGTATAGATTTTTTCTGATTGTGGATGTGACTTGTCTCCAACAGAGAATGAATGAACTCTGTTCTTGATCTCAATCCAGCTGCTTCCTGGAATCTTTTTCAGCCCTCTGTCTTTAAGCATTGATCTCACCTTCATTACATCATCCCACCTTCCAGCTGCAGCATAGATGTTTGAAAGCAGAACATAATTTCCAACTTTTTTAGGCTCTAATTCGAGAAGGCGCTTGGATACAAATTCACTTAGCTCAATGTTAGAATGAATTCTGCAGGCACCTAGCAAGGCTCCCCATACGCTATCATCTGGTTCTATTGGCATCATTTTTATTAAGTTATGTGCCTCATCCAGGCAACCAGCACGGCCCATAAGGTCAACCATGCAAGCATAGTGCTCTACACCAGGTGTAAGACTGTAATCCTGACTCATGCAATCAAAGTATCGTAATCCCTCATCCACAAGGCCTGCATGACTGCAAGCAGACAATATGCCGATGAAGGTTATATTGTCTGGTTTCATGCCTATCTGTTGCATTTGGGAAAATAGGGCAAGGGCATTCTCACCATCACCATGCATTCCATACCCTGTTATCATGGCACTCCATGAGACTAAATCTCTTTCAGCCATTTTATCAAACAGCTGGCGTGCAACCTCTATACAACCACATTTTGCATACATTGTTAGAAGGGCAGTACACACAGGAACATCCAACTCGATTCCACGTCTAATTATGTAGGCATGAATGCACTTGCCTTGTTGCAGAGCTGCTAAATGGGCACATGCTGGCAGAACACTGGCTATGGTGATCACTTCTGGCTCGATATCTTCCTCTTGCATTTGATAAAAATGTGTCAAGGCCTCATTGGCATGACCATACTGAGAATAGCCCGCGATAATTGCTGTCCACGAGACCACATTTCTTTCAGTCATCTTGTCAAACACTTTGCGAGCAAGCTCTATCCTCTCACATTTGGCATACACATCCAGAAGAGTATTAACCACCGAAATGTTTGACTCGAAACCACTTTTAATCATGTAAGCATGGATCCAAACACCATATTGCAGTCCCATGGAATCGGCGAAGGCTGGGAGCAGAGACAGCAAGGTAACTGAGTTGGGTATCACAGCTGCCAGTCGCATTTTACAAAAGAGCATCGCCGCCTCACTAGCCTGTCCATTCTGAGCATATCCTGCAATCATGGAATTCCACGAAATCACATCTTTCTTAGACATTTTGTCAAACAATTTGCATGCAACCTCTACACTACCACATTTTGCATACATGTCTATTAGCGCATTCCCCACAAAAACATCCCACTCAAATCCACTTATAATTGTATAAGAATGAATCCTTGTGCCCTGTTGCAAAACTCCCAAACGAGCACAAGCAGATATCACACTCACCAAGGTAACTGGGTTAGGCTTCACGCCTGCCACTCGCATATCTCCAAAGAGGTTCAAGGATTCCTCGGCATGTCCATTCTGAGAATACCCTGCAATCATTGCATTCCATGACACCTGGTCCCTTTGCGGTAATTTATCAAACAACTTCCGAGCAACCTCTGCACTGCCGCATTTCGCATACATATCCAGCAGCGCAGTCCCCACGAAGACATCCAATTCAATTCCAGCCCTGCTAACATCGCCATGAATATCCATACCCTCCTGCAAAGCTGACTGACCAGCACAAACCTTCAGTACCAAGGTAAAGGTGTAATTGTCTGGTTGTATGCCCGACTCTCGCATTTGATAGTACAGCCCAAGGGCTTCTTCACAAGCTCCTCCTTGTGCATATCCTTTGATCATGCCATTCCATAAAAACACATACGAATTATGCACTTTGTCAAGCCCTTGCCCTGCATTTGGTTCACATATTTTGTCAAACACTTGGCGTGCGTCCTCCAAACTTCCACAGCCGGAATACATGGTAAGCAATTTGGCAGCCAAAAATATGTTCTTCTCCTGTCCAGTTATGAGCATCCGAGAATGGACTTGCTTGCCCATTATCAAGGACTTAGTATTGGAACATACCTGCAATAGAGAAGCGTAATCACTGTAGCCCACTGGTAGACTTAGATCACCCTTCGTCTCCTTCAATCGATTTAATTTCCCGGGTGGATTTATTGTGGGTTGTCCCTCAAAATTAAGAACAGACAATGGAGTTTCAATGGCTTCCATTGCATAATGAACCATGGCAGAAGAAGATGCAGGAAGAATATGAACGACCCTGATACAGGGAAAACACGCCATGTAACGTACTATATAAACTCCAACTAGGACTATCATCATACCAGTAGCCTCGGGGTTTCATGGGCTATGCACGATGCCTTAATCACAGAGGGACTCTTAGCTGATAAGTAAGATATGGTTACCATTTTGAGGATTGGCATACCATAGATGGTTCTTAAGGTCATACGAATGAAAGCTAAGGTTTTAGGTCACAATATTTGCCTCTATCACTCGTAGTCATGTGTGAACCCACACTACCACATACATCCTATACAAGGAGATGTTTCTTGTATGAGTGGGATATGGTGCTAATTTTGAGGACTTACATGTCAAAGGTGCTTCTTAATCTCCAAGACATGGTTCAATGCTAAAAGCCAAGTTATTGGGCTTTAACATTTGTCTTTTAAGGCAAGTTTGGAGTTAACACACCTTGGTATTGTAGTTAATGTCCATAAAATTTAGGGAACAAAATATAATGAATTGTGTAATGATCATTTTTTACTTTATCAAGAAGTTGTTTAAGGGGTAATTGATGAAAGATGACCTTGTCAAGCCACCTCAAAGTATAAATAAGTATGAATAGAAGAAATATATCTTAGATACTTGTTATTAAATATTATGGTTTCTTGCTACCTTACTAGCAATTAGTGCCTTATGGTATAATATTTTGTAACATGTTTTGTTTTGGCAGTGGATTTTCTCCTTGATTTTGAGTTGTTCCCACTATAAACTTGGTATTTCTTTGGATGGAAAATGGTTTATCATGGTTTGTTATTTGGCTGAATTTGGTTGTTCTTAGTAAATCATGATCCAACTTCCTCAAGCTTTAGTGAAGCCCTCCCAACATCCTTAAACTTTGCCTTACGTCTTCCACCGCCCTCTGAGATTACCAATGGTTTGAGTTCACAAAACCCTAGTCAACATGTCCCCGCTAATTATGACTCGAATATTCATTCGCCCTCCACTATCACACGACCCTTCTTGGCACTAGACGCCACGCCTCGTCCCAGCAATCCATTTCCACCTAATCTAATTTCCTCCTTTACCCTCGATGACCACCCACCTTCCCACAATCTGGTCACAATTGCTTCGTCGCCCTTAATAGTTCTAGATAGTAGTTGCTCACAAAAACCAGCTAGAAACCCTAATGAAACCAATCACGTGCTTTCTTCTTTGTCTATCATGAACCCTAAACCTTTTTCCCTTTGATTTGAATGCTCCTTTCCATTCACTCGCCTCGACGTCTCTTATCTCTCCAAACTCAAATGCTCCTCTTTTTAGAAACCCTTATGACAAATGTTCTTCATCAAAAATCACGAATTATCTTACTCTTTGTAGAAATTTTGATAATTTAATCTATTTTTCCAATAACACCAACTTATCCACCTTCCCTACTTGTCCCAAAGAATCAACCTTTTATAAAAATAATCATTACATTTTTAACGCTTAGTCGGGTATAAACAATGGGAACACTAAACCCAATGGCGATCCTTGTCAAAATTCTCCTGCCACGGTTGTAAATCTCTCATCCTTTGATCTAGACCAACCTTCACTCCATCTCTTTGAGAAAGGTTTCAACTTCGCCCCTGCCCCTCACCGTATTTCAGTTGAAGACATTATATGTTCCATTGAATCCATCATGCATCATATCCCTGCACACGAAGCTGAAGAAATTCACCAAGAGTGTGGAAGGATCCTTCGTCTTTCCAAACCTCCCAAACCAAATTTATCCAAAGAGGAATTTCAATCCATTTGTCGCCTTAACGAAAACCCTAACATCACCATCTTAAGAGTTGATAAAGCCAATGCTACTGTGATAATGAATACCTCATACTATGAATCCAAACTATTGGACCTTCTTTCTACGTCCTCTTATAAACCTCTCCCTAAGAACCCCATTAATATCATTACTAATCTGGTTACTAAAGCTATCAAATCTTCTTCTCTTGATCCTAATATTCAAAAGCATCTCCTACCTCATAATCCTCAAACCCCCAGAATCTACGGTCAACCCAAAATTCATAAAAATGATATCCCCCTTAGACCTATAGTCAGTTCCATCAGAGCTCCAACCCACGCCTTATCTCGTTTTCTCGCGAACAATCTTCAAACATTCATTGGGGAAACTCCTTTTATCAAAGATTCCTCTGATTTTATTCAAAAAACTAAACTTCTTCACCTTGATGAATACGACATCATGGTTAGTTTCAATGTTGTTACTTTATTCACTAAGATTCTTGTTCTGGAAGCCCTTGACCTTATCTCCAAATTAGTCAATTTTGAAACCCTCAACCTGATAAAAATTTGTCTTACCTCCACTTTCTTCACCTTTAAAGGGACATGTTATGAACAAATAGAAGGAATTTCGATGGGCTCTTCCCTTTCCCCAGTGGTTGCTAATATTTTTATGGAACATTTTCAAACTTTATCCCTAAATAGTTTTCATCTTAAACCCAAATGTTGGTTTTGCTTTGTCGACTACACCTTTGTCATCTAGCCCCATGGACATCCCTCCTTGATAAAATTATTTGATCATCTTAATAGCATTTCCCCCCATATTCAATTCACTATGGAAATACAAAAGGATAATTCTCTTCCCTTCTTGGACGCCCTCATCTCCTGTCTACCATATGGTTCCCTCACCCACCAAGTTTACAGAAAAAAGACACACACTGACATGTACCTGCATGCTAAGTCCCACCATCATCTAGCCCAAAAATCCATTGTGTTAAAGACTCTGGTCACCTGAGCCATTCAAATATCCTCTCCCCAATTCCTGGAGAAAGAGAAATCCCACTTAACCAAGGCCCTCCTAACCAATGGATACTCACTCTCTCAAATCAATAGAGCCTTTCGGTTAACTCAAATTGCTAAATATATAAATCCTCCTTCCTCTTCCCCTCCCCTTGCTCAATTGTCTTTACCTTACATCCAGGGTACCATGGATTACATTTCAAGAATTCTGGGCAAGAAGAATATCAAAACTTTTTTCAAGCCATTCAAAACCCTTAAACATCTGTTCAAAATGGCCAAGGACAAATCTGACCCTATGCTAGGCCCAAGAGTCTACCAAATTCCTTGCTCTTGCAACAAATCATACATAGGCCAAACCAACAGATCCTTTAAATCCCAGCTCAAAGAACACATAGCTGACACAAACCACAATTGGATCGCAAAGTCAACCATTGTGGAACATTCCACTAAATCTAAGCATCTAATATGCTTTGACCAAACCAAAAACTTTGCTTCAGCACCACATTGCTCTTCCTGTATCATTCGAGAAGCCCTAGAAATAGAAAAACACCCCAATAACTTTAATCTCAAAGATGGCTACAAACTTAGCCAGTCATAGAAACCCCTCATTCATTGCCTTGGTCACTGATCTTCCTTTTTTAACATATTTAATTCTCTAGCATTGATCTCTAGTTTTTCTTTCTTACTCTAACCTTTTTCATTAGCCCCTCTCTTCTCACCTTTTATAATTTCCCTTATTTTCATTATTTATTTCTCTCTTTTTATTTACTTAGTGATTATTTTCCTCCGCTCTTTTAACTCAAACTAATTTAATCTAAATTTTCCATTTATTTGTTAAATTTTCCCCCCTTGTCATTTCCAAATTATTATTTTTATTTTGTTTCCAATCTCGCAACGTTCCCTCAACAACTTTATTCTGGCTTTAAATATATATTATATTAAATTAATGATCTCATGCTCTATTTAATCTTTTTTCACTTCCTTTCTTTGTTCAACTCTAATTTGTTTCAATTGTTTCCCTAACTTCCTCAACTAATTGTATTAATTTATAATTGCTTTACTATTATTTTAATATTCTTTTATCTCAACGGCTATATTTTAATTCTTTCATCCTTCCTCTCTTTAACGGTCTCTCCCATCTGCTCCTTTAAATACCTAACTCAACACTCTTTTCCATCATATGAGCTCTAGTTGTCCCTGATGATGGGTGGAGTGTCCACTTGAAACGTTGGACGTTTCAAAACACTCTACACAGTGCAAACTCCAAAATAATTATACAACAACTATGAAAACTGTGAAAACACACATATTAGGACCAACCCTAGTTAGAATGAGGACAAACACCATGAAATAGAAACACTATTGAAATTTGTAATGACAATCCAATAGAGAGATTTTGAGAAGAACAAAGGTTTGGATATGAAAGCAGCCATGATGAGGAATGTGAGTCACCTAAGCAGTTGTTGGGGAAATCTAATAGATCCTTTAAAGCCTTGAAGAAGAAGAGTAAAAGTTTTAAAAGCCTATTTATAGACTTGTATAAGGAGTTGGACTATGTGGAGAAGAACATAAATAAGATTAAAAAATGGTATAGGTAGTGCAATAGAGTACAAGTTTACTCTCAACAGACATTAGGAGGCATAGAAGTAAATCAACCCATACATCTAATGGAGTATATTTAAAGATATTATGAGGGGTGCATCTCTTAAACGACATTGACGAGTCACTTCAATGGTATCGATGAGCCAACGAGATTTCAAAAATTAGATATCCAAATACGGAGACTTTTGCATTCACAAAACTTAGAAATGTCCAACAAAGATGAGGAGAAATAATAGAATAATGTGATTCTCGATTGAATGATATTTTCAATGAACTAAATTATAATATCCCATAACCGATACATGTTGATTGGTTAATTTCAATCCTTTGGTCTAACCCATGATCACAAGTTTTTGGGAAACAAACCAAAATCATAATGGGAAATCCTTAGCATGACCATTGACATGGAAGAAGATATGGAGTACAAATCAAGTGACATGAATTGAAACAAGGGAAGGATGGTAAGAAAACTAATGACAACAACCAAATTGATAAATGAGATAACAACCAAAATAAGGTGAATGGGTTCAACTTTTGTTGTACATGCAATATCAATATGGACATTTGGCACAATTGCAAGTTCAACCCTAGGAATAAATGTCAATTTTTGGATCAAAAGGGGAATCAAGGTGATTTTGAAACTTCTAAGACAAGGGACCAGCACCAAGAACAATGAAAAGATGATAAGGTCTACTAAGCATAGGCTTACAGAGGTAACTCATTTGTGGTGACTATAATTTGGGGGCAAAAAGTTTCGTAATTATTTTTGATGCAGGGTTCGTATCAAGAATCCACCATTGAAAACCTATCAGATCAAATTATTTTGGTTTGTAACAAGAATCCACCATTGAAAACCTATCAGATGATACAAGTAGGCATGGAGAGGATCATAAGGAATCCTTTGTCACTACCCAATCTAAGCTTGATGGTTATGCACATCTAAAGCATTGGGAGGAGTAAGTATCATAGGAAGATGACCAATACTTTGTTGAGGAATGAAGGATATTGGAAAGAGAATTAGAGGATATCAAGAAAACAATTGTGAGTTCATTAGTTGTTTACTCTGTGGTGACAAAGATGGAGACATTGGCTTAGATTATATGAAGGTCCAAAAGGTAAGTACTTTCTTCTACAAAGATTTATAGGTACCTATGACCATTCAAGACAAGATGATATCGAATGTTGTGGTTGACCTTGGGGTGGATATAAATATTTCTCTTACATCTTTTGGGATAAACTATTAGGATGAACACCTTTGATCCATAGTGTGCTTACCATTCAAGTGACCAACTATACAATGTGTAATCCTATCGGGAGATTGGCTGCAGTGAAAACTAATTGCTTCAAAAATTAGATCTATGTTAACTTCAAAGTACTATGACTTCCATTAGACACATATAGGATACTATTTGTGTGATTTTGGATAAATTCCATGAGGGGCATAGTCTCCTTTGACAAGTTGACCTTAATATTTAAGAAAGGGAAAATGAAAGTAATAATCCCATTCAATAAGAAAAAATGAGTGGTGGCATCTTAGACCAAATTCATGGATAGGGATGAACCATCGAGACTAGCACCCGATATGGGCCACCTCTAAGTGGCAAGTAGGAGAGAATTTGACCTTGAACTTGATGATAAAGGATATTTTCACATGGAGTTATCTTTTGGTGGAGACTTTGATCAAGTACTATAGGAATGGGATCATGAGAATCATGGGGTCTATCTTGGGTCAAGAACCTCTTTTGTATTTAGGCTAAAAAAACTAGCTCTATAACATAGTCTGAAGAGGGGCATGACCCAACTAAGCATATCAAAAGGTTCAAAAATAAGTATAGTGAAGTAATTTTTTCATGAAGAAAGTGTGCAATGATCTACAATGATGCTCAGGATGACAATGTACCAATGTCGGAAGGCTCATATCATCATAAAGTTGGAAATTACTTGGGATAAAATTAAATCCATGTTCTTGTAATTTAGTTAGATAATAGGTGAAAAGTACTATGGATATCATGGGACAATGAGTCTTTGATACCTACAATGCTTAATATGGATCAAGCAATAGTAGTTGAAGCATATTTCCTAGTTCAAGGAAATAACAATACATATCCTACCTACTTTCATTGATGTCTTTGCGTACCAATGATATTTCCATAAGGAGAAGCATCAAGACACAAAATATTGGGATACCCTGTGGAAATACAAATAGTTTGTGGCCACCTAAACACATGACATGCAGATGATAATACCGCTTTGGTAGAAATACTAAAAAATATGCATCAGTTTGCACAAGAGCCTATATTCAATGTTAATGGAAAATAATTATTTAACATGTTTTCACTTGAAGAAGAACCCCTTCAAAATAACTACATGAAAGGGCATGTTAATGATGAATAGATAGAGGAGAATCATGTGAATTATAGTGCATCAAAGGTAAAAGTGGGCCTCCAACAAAAATCGATATCACATAACAAGTATCGGACATGGATAGGAACTAAAGTATCTCGAGGTTGTTTATTATTGGGACAATCAAACATTGGAAAAGGTAATAACATTGTTTTGAAAGTTTTCTAATGTTTTTGCTTACAACTACCATGATCTCAAAGGTATTCCAAAGGAATTTGAAGATTTGAGAATTGAACTCCAACTTGATGCTTAACTTGTGAGGAAACACCCTTATTGTATGAACCCAAAGTATAAGGAAAAAGGTTAAGGGGGAACTCTAGAAAATGATTCATGCAAGGATCATCTACTTCATAAATAAAAGTGAATGTGTCTTTCTAATAGTTGTGGAAAATAAGAAAAATGGAAAGATGATTATTTGTGTGGACTTCCACAAATTGAATCAAGTGACCATCAAAAACACTTTCCCAACACCTTCACTAAATAAATTATCAAGGGAGTCATCATAATGGAAATATATGCCTTCCTTGATGGGTATTTGGGATAAAATCATGTATTGGTCTAGGAGAAGTATGAACCCCTTACCTTTCAACTAAATGGGGAGCATATGACTATAAGAGGACACCATTTGCTTTGGAAAATTCACCCACATGTTTTCCCACACTACACCAAGATATCCAAACACTTTATTCATAAGTTCCTAGAAGAGTACTTGGATAATTGGGCTCTATGTGAATGTTTTAATAACCACGTTTTTTACCTCATTATGACGTTGAATAGGTGTCAATAAATAGGGGTGTCTCTTAGGCTAGAAAAGTGTCAATTTCTATAGCCATTCACATGACTCTTGGGGAAGATAGTCTTTGAAGAAGGGATGGTGGTTGTCCTCGGTGAGCTAAAGGTCATCTATGATCTAGGACCTCCAGATAACCCCTCAAACCTAAGTTTTTTGGGGGTCACATATGTTGTTACAAAAAATATTTTTAAGGATGAGTGCAAATAACACACCCACTATAAATTTTATTGAAGAAAGAAATGCCTTTCATGTATATTGAGGAATGCAAAAAAAAAAAATTGAGACATTGAAGGATAAGATTATGACTATGCTAATATTGAGGGTTCCCAATAGACTAAGCCTTTACACATGCATGTCAATGCCTTGGGTATTTCTATTGATGTTCTCCTCACACAACACAGTGATAAAGGGATGGACCATCCAACCCATTTTACAATATGGAAGCTATCACCATTAGAGAGAAACTACAATACCACCCATTAGGGAGTTGTAGGTATGGTCTATGCACTAGTACAAAATGGGTAATTAGTGGCTACAAGACCAAAAAAGTTAGTCATAACATTTTTTAACTTAAATACTACCAAATTTGAGCAATTTTAAGTGGCACAACTAAAAATGACTAACTTAAATGACGAATTTAGTCCATGGACATGTGTTCAAGCTTCTAATCTTTCATTAATAATATTTTTTTTTCCATAAACCATGGTCCCTTTCGAAATAGAGTCATGTAACATTAACATACATCAAATTATATTTAAACTTTTAGATCCAATATTATCATCATGGTAGTTCTAATTGTGATTATTACAATGTATGACCATATGGCCATAAAACTATCTACAAGTGTAGAACTTATAATTTCTCCAATGGTAGATCTAGTTTCAAATTTATTGCATGATCAACTTGTTTTAAGATCCCATTATTATGGAAGGGGTAATTTCATCTTCCTGAGTTATCTAGGATTTTTTCTTCTTAATTTTCTAAGTTCTTGAATAGTCCACATATTAGGATAGTACCTCCTTAGGCACCCCACGTTACCATTCTTCAAATGCTTTCATATGCTTTAGAAAAGTGTCAACACATTTTTTGGTGACTAAGTTATATTTTTACATTTACCATCAAGCTTTGAAGTATATTATTAACATGTTGAAACCTTCAGGAAGGCTCGGTTGATGGGTAATGTTATTCCAAGAGTACAACTTTGAGATCTTTAGTATGCTAGAGAAGGTACATGTCAAGCCAGACCACATATCTTGAGTGAAGATCTAGAAGTTTACAACAATAAGGGAAGGATATTTCCCCAATGCAACACCAAGATATATGGAATATGTCTAACATTTCCTACAACAATGCTAGGTACTTAAAGGAATGATGAAGACACATAGGGGAGGCCTAGTTCAAAAGGATGTAATATTTAAATCTTAATGGTTGCATTGTACAAGGTTGAGATGCATGGCATACTAAAAACATGTTTTCCATTGTTAGAAATAGAAAAAAAGGCCTGTAAAGCTCATTCACGCATAGTGGGTGACCACTTCTCCCTGACAAAGACAACTAAAAAAACCCTTTGTTTTGGACTATGGTGGCCGACCTTATATGAAGATTGTTTCAAATGTGTGAAAAAGTGAAAGCAATGTTAGAAAGGGGGTAACAAACCTTAGATAAGGGACTAGAATGAACTTTACCCATTTCCTCTTATGCAACCTTTTAAACACAAGGGGATTGATTGTATTAAACCCTTCATGACCTCTAATAACACTATGTTTCAATATATGATCACTTCCATATAAATATTCACTAAGTGGTTATAATTTGGGGTTGTCAAAGCAATGATAGCATGAGAAACTATGAATATTTTATTTGAGTATGTGTTTTGTGGGTTCAAATGTCCAATACAAATCACCTCCAACCAAGGCACTCACTTCACAACAAAAACCATCTTCAATCTAATGCATATTTTTGAAATCATATAGTAAAAGTGGAACTCATATTACCTAAAGGAGAATGGGCATCTCGAAATTACAAACAAAATGTTATTATAAATCTCAAAAAAGTTTTATGACTTGGAGAAATTGAATTGGGTCAATCAATTACATGTTTCTCTCTAGTCATATCATACAACACGGAAGAAATGATCAAGTAAATATCCTTCCCAAATAGTAAAGAGGCTAGAATACCTATGGAATATTGGGTCCCATTTCTATAGATAGTAGTCATAGAGAGACTACATATGGACCAATCCATAAGAATGGTTACATGAACTCAAATGACTAGGTGAATATTGAATATGGGCCATTTTTCAACAAGAGATGGAAAACCATACAATGAAGAGGTACCATAAGAACAAGATCTAGAAACATCATTTCGAGGAGGGGTAGCTAGTTATTTAACATGATAGTAAGAAGAAGGAAAAGGTGGAGAAGCTAACCTATGTTTGGTTGGGACTTTATATGCCAAAGACAATGTACAAATATGGGTTAACATAACTGGAAATCCCAGAAGGAAGATACCAGGGATCAAGCCATCCTAATCATCAAGGAGAATGGGGGTAGAAATCGCAAGCGCATCGAGATGTCAACTCTGTAAAAGATGGACTCTCAATTCAGGAGACTTTGATACAAAGTGGTCATGGGTGTTTAGGAAATAATGGGACAACCATAAGAAACAAGCCTAGAATAAACCATCAAAGGTATGTGTTGACCACCTATCTAGGCAATGAATATTTATTGTAAAATTTTACAATGTGTCCCTAAAAATTTAAATGTTGAAAAATTATTACCAATACTTAAGGGATTATAACCCAAACTTTTGATTCAATCATTAATAATATCCGTTTTGTTGATTTTTTTTGTTCTTCTCTTTAAATCTCTTAGCACATAACCTAAGGGCCTGCCACCTAGAATACATATGAAAAACAAGATGGTGTTGATGAAAATCAAATTGGAGATGGTTCTATTTAATTGTTTGCAAATAGTTTCATTTTCTCATTACATAAGTTGGTCCTCATGTTTTTATGTGAAACCCTTGTGATGAATTTTTTTTGGTTCCTTATGAAATTTTATATATGACTATTATGTGATTTGGATGGCCATGTATTGATGAAATGAAATTATTTCACAGCATATCGATTCCTGTCATACACTAATGTTGGGAGCAGACTTGGTGGAGATTGTGATTTGTACTACTAATATAGTTACTCGACACTTCTTTTAAGCCAAGGTTATTACTAATATATAGCGTCTTAAAATAGATATTGTCAAGAAAAATGCATTTGATTTGTCCATGTAATGTAGGGGAACTGATGGATAATACTTAATGTGGACACAACAAGAAGGAAAGCAATGCGCAATATAAAGCAAGAGAAAAGGGAAAAGGTTTGATACATAACCATGAGAAAATTCTTCAATTCACGTTCAATACATGGCGCCATGTAATGATGAAATGAAATTATTTCATAGCATATTGATTCATGTCATACACTAATGTTGGCAATAGACTTGGTGGAGATTTTGATTTGTAATACTAATATAATTACTCAACATTTCTTTTAATCCAAGGTCATTACTAGCAATTGTCCCTGAAGGTGCAAAAAGTACACTATAATAAGGTGAAGAGGTTGAAATGTTTTTTTTTAATCCAATTGGGGATTGAGAAGTTCAAAACTTAATGATAAAATGTAATTCTTATGGGGGTGATTGCCAATTATTTTTATTGCTAATAATTTGTATAAGAAAATAAATCTAGGCTTAGTGAAGCCACGATATTACATGGGAAATGGAAGAGATGACAAAGCAAGCTTTATATAGATATATATTAGATAATGGTCTTGAGATAGATACTTTCAAGGAAAATGCATTTGATTTGTCCATGGCATGTAGGGGAACCGATGGATAATACTTAATGTGGACAAGGTAGGAAGGAAAACAATGTTCAATATAAAGCAAGAGAAAAGGGAAAATGTTTGTTACATGACCATGAGAAAATTATTCAATTCATGTTCAAGTCCTAACACATATATCCTTTCACAAAACAAGATATTAAAAGCAAAAAAGTAGATGGTGTAAGTTTGTTGGAATAGTATGGAAAGGTTTGTATAGCATAAGTACATTCATACAGAAATCGATTTAGAAGGGTACATATGTGGTAGGTATTGTAGAGAAAAATGGTAGAACACATGCAATGGATTTGAACTATCTTTAATTTCCAATTTTTTTCTATTTTTTTGGTGAGCATCATATGAGAAATAGCTTGTAGCTTCTAGAAGAGGTGTGGAATGTAGTGGAGACGAGAAACCTCTTCAAATCATGTCCAAGACCTAAAACATATACCCTTTTACCAAACAAGATATAAAAACTCAAAAAATAGATGGACTCTACTTGTTGGAATATTAAGGAAAGGTTTGTATAGTATATAGGTAGATTCCTACATAAAGTGATGCAAGAGTGTATATGTGCGACAAGTATTGTAGAGTAGAATGTTAGAACATGAGAAGTTTCTTTGGGTTGTCTTAATCTCCACCTTTTTATGTTTTTTTTATATCATCATATGAGCAAGATCTTGTAGCTTCTAGAAGAGGTGTGCAATTTAGTGGAGTCAATCAAATGAATCTTTCATACAATGTGATTGATGGCTTTCTTATCTAGCAATGCAATAGAATATTGGCTTGTTTCTCAAGCCAAACACCACCAATTTTTGCATCAACTCTTAGATCCTATAGATGAGACTACAAACCATTCTATATATGTTCTCCCATTTGTAATGGTGGCACCAATGTTCTATATCACAAACTGATTCCCTAAGTGTTCATCATGAACTTTCCCTACAAACAAATTGGCCTTGGGATGACACATAAGATAAGGTATATAAAACACCCTGAAAATGAATTAAAAAATAAGTCCATAATATCGAAATTCAAAAAGCCAATGAAAAACCTACTATGTAAAAAATTGTAATGGTAGTGGTGGAGAAGTGAAAATGAAAAGAAGACATAAGAAAAAATTAATCTTGTTGCAATAAAACATAAATTGACTCCAAATGCAGAGATGGAACTAATCGGTAAAGGGAAGCGATGGGGTGGGACACTTGTAGTAGACCGAGAAAGTGATACTGGGAAAACCTCCATCAAATTGTAGGTGGTAGGAGGAGAGGGGTAACTCTAAATCCACCACTTAGCTTCATAAAAACCTTCTCAAACTCCTCCAATATAGCCCAGCCCCATTTGGGATACACACTATTAAAATCCTACCATATATTTCAAATTTGGTTAGAATTTGAAATCTTTAAACAATAGAGATTGGGAATAGCATCACCAAGCAACTAGGTCAGTTAATAGTGTGTTAATAGTGCACACATCACATCAACATGAACTTCATACTCTTTCCATTCTATGATAACTATTTTATGGACCAATGAAATCATAAAAAAAACTTTAATTGTGAAGTTATTCCAACACATGTTATTTAATAAACCATGAAATATCACATTACATGAAACTTTACAAGATAAAACATGTGTTTAGTGTTGTTGCAATTTTTATTCAATTTCCAATGAGGATGTTTTGTTGGAATTGCAATGACTATCACCATGGGTACCTCTAGAGAGGAAACCTTGAAACTTGCAGATGTTAAAGAAAAAAACACCATAATAGTATTGTTGTATGCAACAATCACAAGAATTTCAACAATATAATCCATTCTTATGAGACTCGTGGCCCTCATACCATGGATGGTATTTATGTGGAAGGAAATCAACTATAATAATATATTCATCACCTTGCAGAGAAATACATATTGGAGATGGTATCAACATTGCTTGATGTACCCTTTGCACAAGTGTTCTCCCACTCTAATGAATGAGCATAAATCCTATCTCGAGTTCTCATTGAATAAGTCAATGCAAAGAGGTAGATCTTATACTCCAATGTGGCCTTCTAGCATAATGATCACTTCATTCATTGAAGGTCTTATGTTGGATTACTGAGAGGGGGGGTGAATCAGTAATAACGTAATTATAATCCTTTTTCTTCAAATGTTATATCAATGTAGAATTATTATCCAATAATGAG
>ML796298.1:0-20103 GCA_009831015.1 Picea engelmannii | reverse complement strand
TGTTCAGAAGGGGAAGCATGTTGTTTCATTCTCATTAGCATGTCTAGTATTGTTGATTAGTTTGCTGCTATTCAGTGGTGTATGGATGCTAACTGCGACAAAGAATGTAGATGATTGTGCAATTGATGGGATGATTACTTTGATAAACAATGCTATCTCAGTTTTCATGTTTGTTGTGATTGGTCAGGTGATTATTGTCCAAGTAGAAAGGATGGACGATACCGAACAAGTGGGGAGGCAATACCCTCACTTCTTACCTGAGTAAAAGCAAACTTTTGGTGGTCCAAAAGCTTCCAAAGTGGGGAGGAATGATCCAGGAGGCTCCCCAGGCTCAAAAAATGCTCAAAAATCAAAATTTTCATAATGGAATGAAACCAATTCCATTGCGACCAACTCATCACACTGATTCCGACCATATATTTAATTTCTCAAATGGACGTCGTCTGCAAAAGTTTTCACACTCTGACCATTTTCTCAAACAACTAGAAATTCAAAGGTCAAACTGGCAAAAAGTCAATGTTGACATCAGCATGATGACAACATGACATCACCAAAGACACCTTAGATGTTGATGTGGCAGAGACAAGTGGCGACATGTGATTGGACAGATGATGCAGACTTGGACCAATGACAGTGTGAAATGTGGCACTAGTTGTCTGGGCAGATGTGGGTGGCAGATTCAATTAGAATTGGACACATGGAAATTTTTGGTCAAATGTGGTGGTGCCACATGGCCCAGGCATGGGCATCCATGTGGCACCCAGTCAACAATTCATATGGCAAGTTCCAAAAATTAGTTTGGGCGTCCATGGGTTTTGAACCCACGACCACCCACCAAGCCCAAGCCTTAAGAAATGAGCCAACACCAATGTGCCCACGTATTACTTGTTAAATCAAATGTATTTAAATATATTTAAAATCTAATGTATATGTTATGGCGTGGAGGAGGGGGCTGGGGCTAAGCCCCAACTCATGGTCTTATACCATGGCATACAACCGGAGACACATGCTTTAAGGCACGTGGGGTTTGGATAGGGCCTATCCCTTGGAATTCGGCATATACAAATGACCACAAGCACAAGTGAGGGGGAGGGGGGTCTATCCCTTAGGGCGCAAACTCTTCTAGGCCCTGATCCCATGCAAAGCGCCCCAAATCCAAGAGCTAGTGCAAGTATGGGCCAACACTTAGCCCTTTGGGCTAGCGCTTGGCCACATTAAGTACATATGACCAAGTATTCAGGGCACGCACCCAGCCTTGGGGGCTATACTGTGTAAATTTATGTAAAAGTGGGGTTTTAAACCTGTTTTTGTAATTTTTAATTATTTGGCATGATATTATGACCAGAAAGTGGTTTTTTAAGGATATCTTGGCCATTTGGAGGGGGATTTGATCCCAAAAAGAGGCCATATCTTCAAGGGAAGTTAGACTTCCTCATCTAAGCCTGAAAACTATAAAAACCAGAATTTTTGAAGCTTTGAGGAGACTTTTTGATGTAGGGTTTTGAAGGGGCAGTTTGTAAATTTTGGCCTTTTCTCATGTTTTGAGGGGCATTTTTGCCATGTTTTTGAGAGGAATTTGATGGAGCATGCTTGAATTTGAGCAAGGAGGTCTTGCACAATATATTTGAAGAACATTATGTAACAACAAAGATCCTATGTAAGAGAACTTTGAGCATTTTAAAGAGCAATAAAGAGGTTCTCCACTTGGAAGCGAGCCCGGAGACGTAGCCAACGATTGGTGAACTCCATTATCAACCTCTTGTCTCTATTTATCTTTCTGTTTTTTGTTCTATTCTGTTAATTTGCAGCATGGATATTAATGGTTTATATCTTTATTCATTAATAAGCATCAAGTAAAAGTCACATTTGATATTCCGCAACCAGATAATAAGCTTTATGTTTTTCACATTCTTAACGATCTGATGCCTAAAATACATTAAACTAACTTGTGATTTATCAGTAATACCTTCATATTTGGATCACTGTGGCTCTATGCATGTAGATGATTGACAAAAGACAATAAAGAGAAGAAGAGTTGGTGGATGTACCCCCAGGCTGGGGGTGAACCACGTATATCTTGTGTTGTGGTTGCTTTGTGCATTATGGTTGTTTTATGGTTCATATGATTAATGATGAGTGCAATGATGTATGCTTAGATGAATATGATAGCTTAGTGCCTAATGATGTGAATAAGATGCTAGATCTGATCTATGTTGATGTGTTTAGTGCTTAAATGTGTTAGATCTTGTTGAATACTGTGTTGCTCTGTAATTAGGGTTTGGACCTACGATGTGAATAAGGGTTAATTACTGATAAATGTTAACTGCTAAGTGCTTGTTAGAGTATTGTAATCACATATCTATGTCCCAACTAAGGTTGCAGAGACTAGAGTCTTGCAACCACCCTTGCCTCTACCTCGGGTGAGACTTCATCTACTTCGTAGGTGTTGTCGAAAGGGCTGGTAGTTAGGGTTTTGTTGGTGCATTGTTGAAGCGTTGAACCTTGTGTCTGTCCCTGTGCCAACAAATGGTTCTGTTGTCGGGACTGAAACTGTGATTGATGGGAACTGAGGAAAAGAAATAAATATCTGTGCGTAGATCTGTTGCTTTAGTGTGTAGTATTCTACTTGACTTGTGAAAGCTCTATGCTAAGAAGAGAAGTCTAATCTGAAGAAAAGAGGTAAGATCTGAAAGCTTTGTGCTTTATTAAAGGTAAGATAAGTGGAAATTTTTGTTTTGAAAGTATGGATCTAGGTATGTTTGATAAATTTGGTCCTAGTCTGAAAACTAGGGTACATCTAGAAGAAAGAAGGTTTGATATGAGTAGATCTGATAGAAATAATGAAAGATATGTTATTCATATGCATAGAAATAATGTTTGGACTAACCAATGGATG
This sequence comes from Picea engelmannii, assembly GCA_009831015.1. NCBI lineage: Eukaryota > Viridiplantae > Streptophyta > Pinopsida > Pinales > Pinaceae > Picea > Picea engelmannii. The sequence goes on along the minus strand of ML796298.1, from coordinate 17,207 downwards.
CAGGATCCTAGGAAGAATTTTCTACAGGTTAGCTACCATGATCCTAGTACGAAGTACAAGAAAGGTTGGGGATCATTTAAGAGGAAGAGATGATTAACCCTTTGTTACAACTGCAGAAGGCTGGGCCATCTTGCTAAGGATTGCCCTGATAGAAGACATAGTTGTCTTTGTTGTAAAGCTATGAACCATGAAGTTCTGGATTTCCCTAGGATGATTGCCAAACTTGAAAGAATGAATATGGAACAAGAAAAACATGAGAAAGACTCAGAAATTAAGACTATGGAAGAACCCCAGAAAGAATTAGAGACTGTATTTTTAGAAATAAAGGAAACCTTGAACGATCATAGAAACATCAACTTATTAGAGATCTTCCAAGAGAAAGAATGCATAGAAGAAAGAATAGGAGACTTCGACATAGACCATGTTCTAGACGAGAAAATACAGGTGAATGTCATGACATAAAGAACTTGGGAAACCTTGGGAAGGCCTGTTATGGTTCCTTCATTGGGAGGAATAGGATTATTTAGAGGAAAGTCAATAAACCTATGTTGAAGACTTACCCAGATATCTATAAGTGCTCATGGAACTTCGACAAAGGAAGAATTTTAGGTTATTAAATTTGTTGAGAACAATGCCCCATTTGCTTCATTGCTAGGAAAACTATGGATTGAGAAAGTTCAGACCCGAAGAAAAGAAGAAGAATCCCTAGAACATAAAAAGAAAGAATTAAAAGATTTCATGACTAGGAGAATAACACACTTGATAGAAGAACATGAGAACAGATCGAAGTTGTTCAGAACCAAAGACTTGGATGTTGAAGTTGAAAGAACGCAGACAGACTTGAAAAACTTGTCCATATAAGAGAGTAGAGCACCTACCCCAGACAGAGAAGAAGTATTGCCCTTGAACCCTACGAAATATCCTCAACAGTGTGAAGTTATTATGCCAAGAGAAGATAAGAATTAGAATGGGAAGAGGAACCCAGTAACGCAGATCACAAGGAAGAAGGCTAGAAAGCTCAGGAAGAGGAAAGCAAAGTTGGAGAAATTACAGGAAGTTCCAGAGAAGACTTCGCAGAAGGAAGGTCTCCAGAATTTGAACTTCACCGAAATATCATAGCAGCTCAGATTGTCACTTCACCATGGCAGAGAGATATGACCGTTGGAGGCATTATAACCATTAGATTGATGTTCCCGAATGGTTAGAACAACATTTATGATCAGAAAGCTCGCCATCGGACCGTTGGGACCACGCCGTAATGGAAAGAACTGAATTGATGAAGGCCTGAAGCAAGCACAAGAGGAAGTAATAGAACAACGCAGGGCTGTGCAGTAGGAGAAGGATACCCTCCAAATGAAGTTCGAAGAGGAGAAAGCATAGATCCAGCAGGAGAAAGAACAGTTGCTCCCAGAGCAGGTCAAAGTCAAAGAAGCATTCAACAAAGCACTTTGCTTTGTGATGGGCTTAGAGCAAAAGGAGGAAGACCCAGTCGAGCATCAAGTGGCGAGGCTTGCTAAATCCATTCAACAGCTTCAATAGAGAATAGAATATCTAGAGCTAAAAACAATACCAAGTACTCTGCAAGACGTGCATGACCAAAGAGAAGCCACTGCCCGTAGCGTAGTTGAGAGGATCAGAGCATTATCTTTGGAATGTCAATAGCTTAGTAGTAGAAGTGTGCAGATGTATGAGCAACTTATTGAGGACCCTGAACTGAAGACACTGGAGTCACAAATCCAGGAGGCAAAGCAGAAAGTAATAATGGTACAGGCACAACTGAAGCTCTTGTCAACAGTTCAGAGAATGAAACAATCCCAGGAACAACGCATTTTTCAACAACACGTCCATCCCATACAGAGAAAAGTCATGGAAGTAACTCAGAAGCTCCAGCTAGTCCAGGATGCATCTTGCCAACTGTTCGAATAGATTGAAGGACGAGGAGTAGAACTAGAACAGGTAGTCACTGCAGTTGAGAAACGCTTGGGATAACCTATGAATGAGGCAATTATTCAGGAGTTCACCGAGTAGGAGGCCTTGGCGTAGCAACAGGTCAAAGAAGCTCAAGCCAGTCTCGAGGCTTTTAAGGAAGAGATACCCAGATCAGAGTGACTCGGAACGAGTCATAGGTGAGTGTTGGGGGCCTGTTGGCCCTTGACCAAGTTTTAGAGATCCTTGTTCAGGTTTGACCTATTTTGGGACTTTGACAGGCTGTCAGAGGCAGAGCGGAGATTGTGGGATCTCGACCCTTTTTAGGGATTTTTGGGTTTTGGGATTATGTAACGGGTATGGGGATGTCAGCCCATGGGTTTACCCATGTCTAGGCCCTTTTGTAATGTATAAATAGAAATCTAGGTGATGTAAGTAGGTGGTGCTAAGGGAAAGTGAAGGCCGATGTGCTAAGTGCAAGTGATAGTTGTAAATTCTTTGTGCATGTTGTGTGAGGATTGCAAGGCTAAGTGCAAGTGACTATAAGAGATTGTGTAAAGGCTTTGTGTTGTAACCTAGCTCGGGGAAGGAGGATCTAGCGAGGTGTGCACAAATCTCCTGTCCTATGCAGAGTAGGACCATGTGTCTCTATGCATGTAGATGATTAATAGAAGACAATAAAGAGAAGAAGAGTTGGTGGATGTAGCCCCAGGCTGGGGGTGAACCACATATAACATGTGTTGTGGTTGCTTTTTTCATTATGGTTGTTTTATGGTTCATATGATTAATGCTTAGTGCAATGTTCTATGCTTATGTGAATATGATAGCTTAGTGCCTAATGATGTGAATAAGATGCTAGATCTGATATATGTTGATGTGCTTGGTGCTTAAATGTGTTAGATCTTGTTGAATACTACGCTTCTATATAATTAGGGTTTGGACCTGCGATGTGAATAAGGGTTAATTACTGATGAATGTTAATTGATAAGTGCTTGTTAGAGTATTGTAATCACATATCTGTGTCCCATCTAAGATTACAGACACCGGAGTCATGCAACCACCCCTGCCTCTACCTTAGGTGAGACTTCATTTACTTCACAAGTGTTGCCGAAAGGGATGGTAGTTAGGGTTTTGTTGGTGCGATGTTGAAGCGTTGAACCCTGGTTCTGCCCCTATGCCAACACCTAACAACTTAAGTATTATCGTGTTGACAACATAAAACATATGATTCCTGACACTAAAAGTAGGAATCTAATGATGCCAAAAAGGCATAATGTCCACAAAGTAGGATATATTGTGATTCTCATTCTCAATCACCATTGATAAAGACAAACATGGAATTATCATCTCCATACATAAAAAATCGACTGAGCTCCCTTGATTTTATTCAATGGCAAGGGGTTCCTAGGATGTCCTTCAAATTGGTTTATGAATAACTCCAAAATCAAAGTAGAAGATGTCATCATTCAAAACTTGATGACATCCTCAAATGTGAATTCGTTGTAATGTGCCTAGGGAGGATAATAGGGTGTACCTAGGGAGGTACCCATGGGGATAATGAATGTGATGTGGTCATAATAATGGGATAGGCCCACTTGGTAGTTGATGAGTAACAAATAGGCCAATTATGTAATTAAAATGAAATAATATAATAATAATGGGTAGTTAGCATAGACCCCTAAGAATACCCATGGGAAAGTATAAATACACATGAGTATAAGATGTGTTGGATGTATTGTTTTATAGAAAACATGGATTGTGGAGTGATTCCTTCTATAAGGAGTATTTGATGGTGTTACCGTACCTTAAGGGTTATTTTCTATATTCTTGTGTTGTTCATGGTGAATGTTTAGATATTTTTCTGAAGACAATGGTTTAATTCTTAATTTTAACGGTTTATTCTCTCTTATATCTATCAAGGTTTACTACAAGTGGTCTCATATCTCTTTCTTGGGCACAAAGTGGGAGATTTTATTTTATTTTTGTATATTTTTTAAGGAAAAAATAAGATAGAATAATTCAGGTTAATTTCTAAAACTTTTTATGGAGAATTTGAAGAAACCAACCACATATCTGAGTTCCTCCCCCAAAAATACCCAAGTTCATTTTTTTTAATCCAAAATAGAGTCTGGAAAGTGGAATTATCATTGATTTTAAATCAATATTTTCTAGTGTTTTTTCCGATGACGTCTATGAGGTTTTCATATTGGATATATTTTGATAGAGTACACAAGTTGCAGTCAAATCAATGCGAGTAGATCTAGAGTAGCCATATAATTTCATAATTTCTATCATAATAGCCAATCCAAGAAGTATCGCAAGAGTTGTGATAATTTTACATTAGCTGCCTCAAACCCTAACTAAATAAAGGATCTCCATTGAAAAGTAAGTTATTTATTCAATGCCCTAGTTCTACTTTTGGGTTTTCATAAGCAAGATGAATATTATAGGAAATGATGATGGTTTGAGTATTGAAGAATACATAAAAGAGACAAAGTCTCCATGGACAAATATTTGGAAAGAATGTATCTATATTCATTTAACAAGTTATGTGGACATCTTGTGGAATTCACTGAACTATGACAAGGTGCAAGCACTTTCAGATGAAGAATATGAAAAACTATTTTTAAACAGGTGGTCTCATGTTATGTCGAATAAAGATAAGAAGGGCACTAGGGATTTATTTTCATGTGACAACTTCATATTATAGGTTCATGGATGCATTCAACAAGATAAGATCATTATTTCTATTAGACCTAGTTTCGTGATAATTTCATCAATACTAACTTGGATAAAAAACTACAAGTTCCTACAAATAATATTCAAAGCACATAGGTTGAGGGTGAAAATGTTCAAACTTTTAAATATTTGAAGATTACCATGGATAAATATGTTTTACCTTCATATTTTCATGTTATTGATATGGATGATGTGGATATTGTTATGGGATATCCTTGGATATACATAGTTGTTATAGTTAATATTAATGTGCAAAAAAAGTTTTTGAAGTTGTGGTATAAGAAAAAGAAAATTGCATTACATGATATTTCTCTTGCTAAGAAAAAAGGGCCCAAGGGGGCACCTAAAGAAGTCCTTGAAGGAAAAATAATTGCAGTACCTAATGACACATTAGATGAAGATTCCAAGCTTGAATTAGAAGAAGATTCTACATAAACAGTTGAAGAAAAATCCCAAGAAGGGCATAAAAAGGAAGAATAAGCTAAGGAACCACATGTTGAAGAGTCAAAGAAAGAAGAACAAATCTCCAAATTATCTATGGCCGCTTTATTCAAATTATGCATAGGAAGTTTAAAAAAACAACCTAAATGCTACCATCCTCTTTTTTCCGTCAAAAATATGCAAAAAAAAAATGTCTCCCACTTTGTGCCCAAGAAAGAGCTATGATACTACTTGTAGTAAACCTTGATAGATATAAGAGAGAATGGACCATAAGAATATAGAATTAAACCCATTTAAAAAAAAAATACCAAAACATTCACCATGCACAACACAAGAATATAGAGAATAACCCAAGCCATATAAGTGAGAATAACCCAAGGTATGATAACATCATCAAATATTCCTTATGGAAATAATCATTGCACAAGCCATGGTTGCTACAAAACAATACATCCAACACATCTCCAATACCATGATAATCGTGTGTATTTATACTTTCTCATGAGTATTCTTAGGGGTCTATTCCAACTACCCCTTATTGTAATATTATTTCCTTTTAATTATGAAGTGGGCTTATTTATTACCCATCAACTACCAAGTGCTCCTATTCCATGATTATGGCCACATTAAATTGTTTATCCCCTTGGGTACCTCCCTAGGAACCCAATATTATCCTCCCTAGGTATATTACATTCATTCACCAACTCAAATGAAGTGGAATATGGGGTTTGGTACTCAAGAAACAACTCTCCTTCGTTGAAGATTTATGAGAACTCTAATCGAGTAAGGATTGAAAAAGGCTCTCACCGTGATCATAATAGTCTCCCATACCAAGATTGATTCCAAAAATCCTCTAATCAAATGGTATCTCATATAGCTCTACTCCATACTCACAACCTATGTGTTACACATCAAAATTCCTCACTTCGATAGTGTCGCATTTTCATTATCGTAAGTGTCATAAGTGTCACACTTTTGTCACAAGTGTCTCACTTTTGTTGCAAGTGTCTCATTCTCTTTCCCTAAGTGTCACATCACGAACGACACCATGGAAACACTTGCTACAACCCCTAAAACATGTTAGAATAATAAGCCCCATCATCTGACAATCAGAACAAATGTTTTTCTATGGAATTATTCATCTTGGTAACTTTTTGGAAGATCGGTGCTCCCCTGCTCATACATAGGGAGCGCTAGCACTCCTTGTCCATATTAGGAGGAGAGTTGTAGTGCTTTATTGCCCATTTTAAGGGATCATTGAGTTGGTTGAGGAAATCTTGGAAGAAATTCCATTTTCTTCTAAAGACAGCTATGGATGGATCGAGTTGGTTTGGCTTGAATCTAACTCCAGGGCTGCATCTAAGGAAGATATCAAAACTATTGGATCCATAACCACAACTAATTCCAAATATAACCAAGGTAGTTTATCCTCTAAAATCCTATAAATGGAGGCCTTCCCATGCTGAAAAGGGAGGAGAAAATCACCAAAGATTTTTATTTTGATTGTGGATCTTTCGAGCAAGGATTGGATGAGTGTTACACATGATTTTGGTCACTTTGGTGATGTCTTAACAATGATGTATTCAGGCTCCCAACAAGGACTTTTTGCTTGAGAAAAGTGGCTCCTGTCTTCTTCCAAAAAACATATTTTTAAGATGAGTTCACAGGCTGCCTATGGTCTAGGGTGCGAGAATCCCTCATTCTCGCAGGCCACCCACACTTAGAGTGTGAACTTCGCATAGTCTGCTCCATACACAGGGTGTGAACCTGTTTTTAAGCTTGGAAAGGAGAAGAGGTCTCGAGGGTTTTAGAAGGGAATCTTCTAGAAAATGAGTTGGCATTCGCATGGTTGTCATTCTACTGACTTCTCAGATTTGATGGGATCATCCTCATCCATGTAACCATCTCTCCTTCTCCTATATATTGAAAGGTTTCTCATGGAAAAGGTTAAGCAAGATTGAATGAAGAATTGGTGAAAGAATTGTGTGAAGAACCCTGCTTGGACAGAATCTTAAAGACTTTATTTGGTCTATCAAGAGGAATTGGATCTTCTTCATGAAAGTATAGAGAAATTGTGTGTGTTGTAACCAAGGGTCACTGAAAGGAAGCTTGCAACATCAAGGCGATCAAGTTGTATCTTCTACTTTCAATTAATATGATACAGCGACATGTCCCTTTCCCATAAAGTCACTCTTACTTTATTGTGTAATTCCTTGATCATATGCATAAGTTGACATTGAATATACTTTGCTATCTTCACTTTCTTTGGTTTGTGTTGTCTTGGACTTGACTTCAAGAGAGCACCGGAGCGAAGCGGGAACAACAGAGACCTAAGGAAGTGATATAAAGGTATGTCACTTATTCCTTCCTATTAGTAGATTCAATGATTACAACTTAGGGAAAGAGTCGTGTCTTGTCCTGTTTTGTTCTAGATCCAGGTGGATCTAGGGAGATCTGTTAGTGTCTGCACCTACCGATTTGTCTGATAACAAAATTGGTGACTCCGTTGGGGATGCAACCCATTTTTGGTGGTTTTTGGTGGTTTTTCCTTAGCCATTTTCTCTTAACTTACCATTTTTCATTTCCATCACTCTCTAAGTCTTGAGGAGACCCTGACAGACTCTTTGGGTCCAGAAGTTCCTTCAAAAATTGTCTTTTTTCCAAATTTTGCTTAGTTTCAAGCCTTCTCGCACTGCACCCTTCTGTAGCCTACGAGAACCACTAGAGTTCACACCCTGTTGTTAAGTCCAGTGCGAACTTCTCGCACTCTGCTTGTGTCCAACCTGCGAGAATCCTTGATTCTCGCACTGTACACCACTGCCAGCCTGTGAACCCATTTGCAATTTTTTTGGATTAAGGTTTTTTGTATCCTCAGATGCCCAGATTTGTATGTGTGTCTGAAAATAACTTCTCTGGCCAGTGATTGATTGTTTCTTGACTTAAAATTTCGTGAATGATTAGTCTTTGGAAATCAAAAGCTCTTCTTGTTCATTTGTTCTCAACTGTTACCTCTTGACCTTTTCTTAACAAGGATATAATCTCTGGTTTTGGAAATCCGAGTGCTTGTTTGGTTGGGATCCGGTGATTGGTTTAAAAGTTGGGATTAATTGTCTTTTTCAATTGCTCATTACTTGGAAATTTGTTGCCCACATGCATTTGAAGAGACTAGTCTTGTCTATTTGTTATTTTTGTCTTCATTGAAAGATTGGTTTGGGTTTTTTGTTGTATATTTCTTTTTCATCAATTGCTAGTTTTTCTTAGTTCCACCACTGTTGTTTGGTTTCTAGTGAAAATTAAAAAAACGTTTTTTTCTTTTTAAGCAACTTTTTATTCGAAAATATTGGCATTCAATTGTTGAAATAGAATGAACAAAGAATTTTCATTGTTCATGATTCATTGATATTGCATTTCAAAGAAGATCATATATCATAGTTCAAGTTGTTCCAGAAAACTCCTCTTTCCCTCCTGTAAATAGGATTCATCGAACAAAAAATTTGTATCATTCATTCCTATCTATGCATTGTTGGGTCAGAGTCTCACACAACATCGATTTCATTTCCGTCTCCTTTGAGTAACAACAACCTTTAATAATATTGCACAATTTTTAAAATTTAACCAGTAACTCTTTTCTAGGACTCTATTACACCAACATTAGCTAAGCTAGAGCTTTGGAATAGGTAGTGAGATACACTCTCCAAAGCACAAAACACATAATAGCATCTTGTGGTAAGGAGTGTCAAATTCCATTTGCAACATTTTTCCCTGGGAAGCCCTTCTCACACAAGGGTAAAACCCAAGGTTGCATTGAGATTGACAGAGTTACTCACCCTGCTTTGTTGATATCGGTGTAGAGATTGCATGTATTACGGGGATCACTTGCAGGTATACCCACAATGATGAGTGGAAGCCTCTCAAGCTGATTTCGGGCTAGATACCCTACCCTTGCATGTGGATCGGACTGTCAACTGTTCCCCCAGGCTTTATTGTTGTTGGTGGTAACCTTAGTGGCCTATCTTCTTAGGGTCTTACACAAGGTGACCGTGAAGGGGAAAGTATTCACGGTACCTGGAATCGACGTTGGCCAAACTCACTCGAGCTCCTTGGAGGGTATACCCACGATTATGTGTGGGAGCTTGCACCAGGGTGTAAGCCCGTTAAGAAGGTCATCAACGTAAATTTTCTTCCCTAGCCCAGCCCCTTCTTGTCTCGTCGTTGCGACGTTGGATTTCATCACCAACTAGTGACTTCGGAATTATAAGGTCTTGTTTGCTTGGTTTTGCTTCCTATATTTTTACTAGCACATGCTATTTGTTTACCCAAGTTGACCATAGAATTTCCTTCGTAAGTTTTTAGCTCGATCACAATTGACCCTCCACATCGTTCACGTAGAATGCAAGGCTTACCCCCAGAAAATATGGAAGGTTCTCAACCCTTGCCTACCAACTCACCGGAGGGATCTTCTCAACAGAGTGAAGTCCAAGACGTTGCCACTCCACAAGTGGAAAGAACTGACTCTGTAGAACGGTTCTGAATTACGAATTCTCAAGAGGACTTTCGACTTCATCCTGATTCCGAGAGACACATTGTGCGAGTGAATTCTTCTGGAGACTTAGTTGTTCAGTCTTCTGGATCATCGACTGGTCCTTTCCTAGGACTGGAGGGTCAAGATCCTTTTTGGACTACTGGCATTTTTAGATGATATCTCTTTGGCTCAGGAGTAGGCGTTGATATCACTGCCTCACCTGAGCTACCTGAAACATCTGATCTAGACGCAATACCTTTTACTACTACTTATTATTTTCCTGATACAGAAGCTCCACGGGCTGACCACATCTTGAATCTCCCTTTACAAATGGTCCATTACACAGATACTACAAGCCCTCACACCGGGATTACAGTGGCTAGACAAGCCCCCATTGGCACACCTCTTTCGCCCAGAGTCACCTCAACACTTCCTCCCAGATACCATGCATTGAGTGCCTCTATTCCCGCTCCTACGCAAATCTCATCCGGGACTCCTGGCAGTTCCACTCCTTCTGGGCACCATCCTCCCAATTTCATTCCGACACTTCCTCCACCCCCTTTCAGAGGACCTCTTCCATCCTCTATCAGAGGCACTGATCCTAGTGGCACCATTCCATCGTTCACACCAAATTACCAGATTCCTGTTGGTGGACAATTCCACCAAGGAGACCCAACTCAACCCCCCCTTGCAGGATAAATCCCAATTGGGACACAACCCCCGATTGGAGGAAAACTCCCACCAACCCCACCCTATGGACAAAACATACCTCCATCCTTGGCCCAGTATTGGAATCATCTTATACAACATAATCCTCACCCGACTGGGGGGCAACATCCTCAGGCTAGCTCCATTATACCCCCTAGTATAGGCCAACCCTATCCCGATACGTCTAATCCTATTTGGCGCTCAAATACTCAACCCCACACCCCCATTCAAGGGTACAACCCTATGAGTTACTTGCCTCCACACCAACAACCGAATCTTCCCGGATCCTCGCATTATATGTAGACTGCTTATGGTCCCACTGGTTTGCCGACAGGACTCCCTCCCCAAAGTCACCAGTACCTTCATGTGAATAGACAATTACTTTTCTTAGCCACCCTGGACCTCCTGGATCTTTCGAGGATTTTAAATGATCCGATCTGTCACTCTCCCCAATGGCCCGCCATACCGGCCAAACTACCATCTAACATCCCTAAATTCGATGGAAAACTGGGAGAGGACCCGAACAATCATGTAATGACTTTTCACCTTTGGTGCTCATCCAACTCCTTGATGGATGACTCTATTCGTTTACGCCTTTTTCAGCGAACCCTCATGAGTTCTTCCGTGAAGTGGTATATATAATTACCATGAGGTTTCTTCGCCGACTTCAACACCCTCGCTATGGATTTCCTCACCCACTACCAGTTACCGATCCGCTATGAAATAGGTTTTGAGTTCTTTCAAACAAACCAAAGCCACTCATATCTCCGATCACATTCATGAGTGACGATGGAAAAGACGTCTCATCAAACTCGAACTTCCCAATCAATTGTTGGCAGAGTGGTTCACGAAATCATTCGTGAACGACATCGATCGTGACATCGCCATGGGTGGAGTTGTCATGGAAGAACATGCCATTATTCATGCTCAATACCATGACCTCGTTTACTCACAAACGGGTACTCTTTATGACTTACTCCTTAATGCGCCTCGTCCTTCTACTTCTACCACTTCAACTACTCCTGCTACTTCTCATGCAACCGATAGTGTGATTAGCACTTTCCATGCCCAACCTCATTCCGTCCAAACCTTTAGCAACAACCCCAAACCCATTTCTTCTAATGTTCAAAATGCTCTGTCTCCTACCCCTCCCACCAACAAGACTTCTGAGGTAAATGTTGTTCAATCTACCCCCGCCGGTAAAAACAAATCCAGAAAGGGAAAGGGTAAGAATAAGGAGGACAAAAATAATTCACAAGCAGAAAGAACCAAAACACCACTTGTTGATGATAGGGATAAGCACAAACCCCGATACCCTTGTCTTATCTGTGGTGATGATCACTACACTAAGGAATGTCCACAACGAGCCGAGGTTACTAAGTTCCTTCAAGGGACCACGAAACCACCCACTACGGTCATATTGTCACAACCCTTTCCTTCTCAACAACATGCCCAATTGGTCATTCATGACCAACCTTCCCCCTCCAATACATCCTATGTCTTAATGTGTATAGGATATTCAAAGCAAAATTACATCACACTTACCACTCGAGCCAAAGATTATTCTTCCTCCAAAGAGAAGGTTGATGCTATACCTCCTTCGTTGGTCCAACCATCTCCCACGACTCCACCTACCAACAATCCTCTTCATCTCGAACGACCAAGCCTCGACACAGTTCTTTGCCCTCCTCCAAAGGGCGTCGTTCGAAAATCGGCTTTCAATCCTCATGCCTATGCTGCCCAAAACTACAGTATTGTTGAAGATCTGGCCCAAGCACCATCCACGATGTCAGCCCTCGAAGTCCTTCAAAGTTTCCCTATACAACGGAAGGAACTATTGAAAGTTATCGGTGGAATCGACCCTACGGATACGAATTTAATAATTTTTTACTTGGAAGATCACATTCCAAGGTTACCCCCTCAACTCGCATTCCAAATACAAGTTATTGTCTCCGACAAAAAAAAAATTAGAACAGTTATCGACGAGGGTGCCTCGACGTGTGTCATGTCTATTACCTGCTGGAAAACCATCGACTCTCCTCCTTTGACTGAATCCCACAACACACTCAAATCCTTTAATGGCTCCAGTTTTAAGCCTTACGGTGTCCTCCCTTCATTGTCGATTACGTTAGAAGGAAAAACGGTCCAAGTTGAAGTGGAGGTCTTTGACGCTCCTCTCGATTACAACCTTCTACTTGGCCATAGCTGGATTGATTCCATGCGCACAGTTGTGTCGAATCTTTTCCATGTCATGCGTTTCCCACATCAAGGAAAGGTAATTATCATCAACCAATTAGCCTTCTTTAACTCAAATGTGTGTACCGACAACATACCATTCATTGCCAAAACCGCCCCCGAATACGAGAACATCGGTGTGGGTCTTCTTAAAGACTCCTCGTTAATGGGTACCTTCCCCATCCCACCACCCAATGTTCCACATCCATCTGTCGCCTCGATCAACATGATCTCCACCTCTATTCACAGAACCCCTGCGTCTCACGAACCATGGATGGTACCCAACCCCAACGATCATCTTCGTTACGGATATGAAATGCCTTTGAGTCCGGTCGAATCTTCCTATCAGGCCATTCAATCGACAACCCCTTCTACCCCCTCTCTTGGTGATTTATCTCCAGATCCTTTCCGCGTAATTTTTCCCATGGATGAGATGATTATGTATGTTATGGAAGACACCCCCTGGGACGATGGACATCATCGTTCCATCCTCTTCCTGGAACAACACACCATTGAGAGCTACCAACGGATCTCGACCCCATCGACTGTTGTCGTCATTTCTACCGTTCTCGAGTCTACACACGATGTGTTTTCCGAAGGGAACTTAAGTAATATCTCACCCACCATCCCCCTCGACATATCCATAAAACCTGGAATTGTCAAAAATGCGCATATTAGAGCTTCGTGTTCCCCTGATGAAATTGTCACCTACAAGTCGCTTTTCAAAGAATTTTGTGATGTCTTCGCCTGAAGCTATGAAGAAATTTCGGATATTGACCTCGATATTTTGATACATGAGATTAAGACATACCCAGACGCTAAACCCATCTGGCAATGCCTTCGTCCGGTCCACCCACGTAAAGCGGCCACTATCAAGCTTGAAGTCGAGAAACTTCTCAAAGCCGGATTTATTTACCTGGTGGCTCCCACTGACTGGGTTTCCAATCTTGTCCCGATCAACAAGAAATAAGGCACAATCCGCGTGTGCATTGATTATAGGGATATTAACAAAGCATGTCCTAAAGACAACTTTCCTACCCCCTTCGTCGACCAGATTGTCGACGATTGTGCCGGAAGTGAAATCTTCTCTCTGATGGATGGTTTCTCCGGATATAATCAAATCAATATCGTTCCCGCAGACCAACACAAAACTGCTTTTATTTGTCCTTGGGGCACTTTTGCCTATCGAAAACTTCCTTTCTGTCTAAAAAACGTTGGCGCAACTTTTCAGTGCGCTATGTCTTACGCCTTCCATGATATCAAGCACATCGTGCAGCCATATCTAGATGACTTATCCATTCATTCCATGCACCGTGTAGATCATCCAATACACCTCTGAGCCATTTTCCTTCGATGTCGGTTTTACCATATATGCTTGAATCCTCACAAATGCATTTTATGCATAGAATCCGACCAACTTCTAGGATTTATTATTTCACATCAAGGGATCAGGGTAGATCCTTTGAAGGTCGAGGCGATTCTCAATCTCCCTCCTCCTTCTTCGCTTCACTAGTTACAAAGTTTGCAAGGGATGGCAAACTTTCTTCGCCGTTTCATCCCGAACTGTGCCGAGCTAACTCTTGGATTTACGTGACTACTCAAAAAGGGGTCTGAGTTCGTATGGGATACCACTACCAACAAAGCTTTCGAAGATTTGAAACTATCCCTGACACGTACCCCACTTCTCTTCCCACCTGATTACAATTGCGATTATTTCCTCTACCTCATAGCCTCGAATTACACCATTGCTATGGTTCTCGTCCAGGAGGATGATTCTCATGACAAACGTGTCATCTATTACTTGAGTCGAAGTCTTACACCTACCGAAACCAAGTATTTACATGTTGAAAAACTGTCCTTGGCAGTCGTCCAAGCAGTTCAACATTTCCAACACTATATCCTCTCTCGCAAGACTACGGTAATTTCTAACTGCAACCCTATGCAGCACATTCTCACACGTCAACTGCTAGGGGGAAAATACTCCAAATGGATCATGATACTCCAGGAGTTTGACTTAGAATTCGAACGTGCTAAGTCCAAGAAATCCATAGTGTTTGTCGAGTTGATATGCGACTTTCCCTACTCTGAGATGGAAAATGTAGCAGCAATTCATTACCTGATGAATCCCTTTTCCTGATTAGTTATGATGATCTTTGGTACGGAGATATCATCATATATCTCCAAACCCAGACTTTCTAGCCCAATTTTTCTAGTACTAACCGTCGTCGAATACGCTACCAAGCCCATCAGTATATTATCCTCGGTGATACTCTTTATCATCGTGGGATTGACTCAGGTTTTCGATGCTTCCTCATGTTTGACGAAGCCAAGAAAGCCCTATATGATTTCCATTCTGGCGCCTGTGGCGGTCATATGTCTGGGTATGCTACTGCCCAGAAGATCTTGTGAGAAGGGTATTTTTGGCCTTCTTTATTTAACGATTGTATAATTGTCGTCCAAAAATGCCACGCTTGCCAGACCTACAACCATAAAATACGGTCACATCCTGCTCCTCTTCACCCTGTGGTCTCCATTGGTCCTTTTACGAAATGGGGTATCGATTTCATGACATGTCACCCTCACTCGGTCGGGGGGCATGGATACATTATTGTAGCCGTAGATTATTTTACGAAATGGGTTGAGGCGATGCAGACATTTAAAAACATCGGAAAGACCACAACATTATCCATATTCAATCACATCATAGCTCGTTTTGGTGTTCCTCAGGCTATTGTCACTGATCACGGTAGCCACTTTAGAAACTTCATGATGTCCAAACTCACTGAAAAGTTGGGTCTTCGCCATGAAAACTCAACACCCTATTACCCGCAAGCCAACAGCCAAGTCGAATCAATTAACAAAGTCCTCATTACCATGCTTTGACGAATGATATGGATTCACAAAACAAGTTGGCACACGATGTTGTTTTCAGCATGGTGGGCTTATCGGACATCCGTTAAGTCTGCTACCGGGTTTACACCATTACAGTTAGTCTATGGTCTAGAATCCATCCTGCCAATTGAATGTGAGATACCCTCCCTAAAACTAGCTTCCGAACTCCTCCCAAACACTTCTGTCGAAGAAGAACATATGTTGTATCTCATGCGATTAGAAGAAACTCATCGCGACGCCACCCTAGTCATAGAAGCCCAGAAGAAACGCTTCAAAGCCCAATACAATAAACATGTCAAGCCTCGCGTTTTCTCCGAAGGTGATCTGGTTCTCCTTTACAAACAAGATCAAGATATACTAGGAGCAGGAAAATTTGAAGCTATGTGGCGAGGTCCTTATATCGTTAGACGAGTTTTAGAGAAAGGAGCTTATGAATTAGTGGACTACGAAGGTATCCCTTTGAGTGAACCCAGAAATGGGTTGTACTTAAAGAAGTATTATGCCTAAGATCACCTGTGCATGAGTACATGTATTTTATTGTATCATAATTCTTGTGTGTTACTGTAGTATGCTTTTTCGTTATCTGGTCTCTTCCCTTGACAGCTTTTGTTACGTTGTGTTTGGTTTTCAGATGTCGGAGTCTTCACTACCCCACATTGGCTTCGCTGATGGCTCTAACCGTAGTACTCAGAACCTTGCTTCTGCTGCTTAGGCAATTTACTCCCCTACAAACATGTTGGTTGTGGAGCCTGATTATCTTCCTGATTCAGAGGAACTTGCTTTCAGCCATGTTTATACCCCATGAAGTATTTAAACCCCAGAAGTATGTACACTCTTCCACATGGGGAGTGCAGAGGGGGGGTACCCCCTCTGCGGGGTCCGGGGGGGCTATCCCCCCGGCTGGGGGGTCTGGGGACAAGCGAGCCCCCGAAGGAAAAATTGCCTTGTAAATGTATATTGTAATTTCATTGTAAATTTGGACCGTTCATTATAAGGTCGCAGATCTAACGGTAGAGATTATGTTAGGGTTTTTTTCCCTAGAAGGCAACCCTCTTTTATGAGGGAAATGTATTGCGGCTATGGTTGATTGTGAATATTGTATTCTGATATAGGAGACTGTGAGAGAAAGAAGAGGAAGTTACAGCGGGTTTTTTGTAGGCTGTATCCCTTCATATGTTGGATAATACTAAAGGAAGGACCTAGCAATTTCTCTAGTGGATGTAGCCCACACTGGGTGAACCATGTAAATCTGTGTCTCTATTGTATTGTGTATCTTCTTTGTTTTGTTTCTGCATTTGTTTTATTTTATTGCTCCATGGTCCTGTTTTTCTAACAACTGGTATCAGAGCGAAAGGTAACTCGCTGGAAAAGAGGGTTCCTGGTTCGAGTGGGAGCAATGTCAGAAGATGGAAAGTTTAGGGTCAAGAAATTTAACGGCCAAAATTACCAGTTATGGAAGATGCAGATGGAAGATTATTTATATCAGAAGGATCTATTCCTACCATTGGGCGGAGTAGCAAAGAATCCAACGACCATCAAGGACGAAGAATGGGAGATTCTTGACAGAAAGGCTCTAGGAACGATACGACTGAGCCTGGCAACATCGGTGGCTTTCAATATTTCCAAAGAAAAGACAATGAAGGGTTTGATGGATGCATTGGCCAAATTGTATGAAAAACCCTCGGCGTCCAATAAGGTATTTCTAATGAAGAGATTATTTAATATGAAGATGTCAGAAGGTGGG
>ML796297.1:166457-182113 GCA_009831015.1 Picea engelmannii | reverse complement strand
AATCGATAGCATTACATTCTTGTATGGTCTTATGATTTGAAGCCCTAATTGAATCATGACCTTTAAGAACATAACATTGCTTGATGCACCTAAGTCAAACATGCAATTATGTAGCAATAAATCATTTATCATTAGAGTAACATAAAATCGTGAGTGAATATCATGTAGTCCCCCTTGGTTCATGCCTTAACAAACAACAAGGTTGCCTTCATTTTCTTCCGACGCTAACAACTCCTTGACATTCTCCTTTAGAGTTGGAATCTCCATAAGCTCCATGGAAGTTATTTGTATTTTCACATTGGACAACACATTAGCCAAGTCTAAATTCAAAATTTCATCAATTTGCATACCTATCTTTGGCTTTTGGAGCTATTTTGTTTGCTAGCTCAATTAATTTGTTAATTTTTTGCAGCCATATGTGTTAGTTAGGTACCTTCTTTACCATGACTTATGCCAAAGAATCTCGTATTTTCAATGCCCTTTTTCCCACCTTTTTGTAATGAAAACTCTAATTTCTTGTTCTAATTGTTGATTTTTGTGGGCATAAGTCTTCGCAAATTTATGTATAGCAACATTAAATTCCCATAAATAATAATAATAATCTATTTTTAAGGTCACGACCAAGCCGAACACCAAATTGGTGTATGAGACCCCCTCTGCCCGACGATTTGATTGGTAAAGTCTACGGAGGTATACATATCTTACCCCCCTCTAGATTTGAACTATGTTCTATTGGAGCATTATTGTCACGGGTCTGGCGAGCCTACGATCGGGTGGCAGAATCACCCGACACTCCTAGTCACCGTGCGGCACCGCAATCGTTCACTTGAAAACAAAGCTACACTAAAGCACTTAATCCGGACTACGCCTTACTTCATTACATCTTCGTTTATTACTTATGTTATGTTTGCGTTATCTTATACTTAGTTGTGAAAGTAAAAGAAACCATTCAAGCAAAGCAACAAGACGAAATGTACAAGTGGGCAACCAAACCGGCCTAAAACTCGTTTCTTTATAATCTTCCAAGGAACCGAGCTGCAAATCTTGTTACAATAAAAGAACAAACATAGAGCGCATGGCTCAGCATTACTTGGCCTCTTCGTAGTTCTTCTCCCTGACTCATCATCGTCGCAGACCTGCAATTGTGTCGAACACATCTACTCATCTGCCCATCATCTATTTGTAACCATTGCTACAACTTTGTGATCATCCCTACCTCCTACCAAGTTTGTGTGTGCTTCATGTGCTTGCACTCAAATCTCGGTTAGACTCCATCACAGAGTGCCCATATGTCACCACCAAGACTTTTGTGGACCTTCCACTGCATCAGCACCCTTTTCTACCTTGACCGTTTTTGGTGGTCTTGCCAGACCTGCGGAGCACCCATCGCAAGTTTTCTTTCGCAACCTCAGATTCGGTGCGACCTGCAACACTCTTTCATCTTCGCAAACTTTCACCCTTCCTCAGCTCCCTTTTTCTAGATGAGCTCGCCCAGCCTGCCTCAATACAGCCTTCCCCAAGGAAACACAAGTTACCGTCTAGGGTCTACTTGGCTCCTTAGGGAGGGAGCTCGCCCTCCTTCCTTGGTTGTTGCCTCAGAACACTAATCTGCGATTATGAGAGAATTCACCCCTTCCTTGTCTGATTTACCAATGCCTTGCTCACTTGGTTATATAGGTGCATGCCTTTCCTCCGTGATGCACCTATCCCAATCGACACACCCCTTCTTTCAGAAGTCGACGCACAATTTTCATCGTTTGTCCACTTTCACAACTTAAGGCTACTCTTCAACAGGCGCGCGCCCCTATCTCGTGCGTGCTCCAACCCAGCCGACATTGCTCTTCGGTTAAATGCACCTAGTTTGTGCCTTCGTTCATATCCTTGACCAATCGCATCGCAAGGCGTTCATCGGACGTTTTGGGAATTTATCTTGCTTAGCCAACCTGTCTCACCGATGGGGATCCCAAAGCTTCTGTGGGTTCCCATCCTTGGTTTCGCATCCATTAAGCCTTCTCTTGTGTGTTCTGTTGAGCGTGCATGCCTTCGTCGCTCCCAACTTCACCAATTGTTCGTTTCTTCGGTGGGGCACCCATGTCTTCATCGCACACCCACCCAACCAGTTCTTTGGTCAAGTCACCACTTAACCTTCATCTCAAGTCATCTCGATGAAGTTGTACTTGGCATCGCATCACGCGCCCAAGTACCCCGACTTAACCGAACCTTCGCTGAATCATCGGTTTCGCATGTCTTGGATTCATCGAGGGAGTGTGTGCACCCAAGTCAAGTCCTAGGTCATGACATACTCCCCCACTTAAAGCCATTGTTGTCCCGACAATCTCAACATACCTCCATTGTGATCACCAATGACAATCGTTTGTTACTCTGCTACAATCGCAAGTTCTATCGCAACCTCAACCATAACAAAAATTTGCCTTCATGACTTATGTTGCATCCATACTTCAACCATTTCTCTCATGCATCTGTACATTGTGCACCCCCATTCTTGTGTTGGTTTGGTTGATCAATACAACCACCATGGACAAGTCCCGAGAGGTACATCTTCATGTCAAAACTTGGTCGTTTTTGTCTGCAACGTTATCACCTTGTCCAACCCAAAAACATGAAGGCAATGTTATCACGCAATTTGTACTTGTCTCAAAGAGAAAGGATAAAGGAGGGAAAATTGGCGTAACAAGAGGTTGTCCTATCACTGTCACCTTAATAATACACCTCTTTCTATTTAGGGACGATAACCCAGGGGAGACGTCCCCGATGACCTGGGGGTTTGAGAAGGCAGAGGTAGAAGTGTCGATAAAAGATATCCCCTCTCACAAGACACACTGATAAGAAAGTCCCAAGGTTTTAGCAAATGAAGCAATGATATGCTTGAGTGTACCTGCCGAAAAAAAGCAACAAGAAAACAATACATTTTGCAAGTACAATTTGACGTTAGTGCTTTATAAAACATTGGGCTTGTCGATAAAAGCAATGAGTTCATGCAAGATGAAGCAAACAAAATTTTATAACAACAATGTATAGCTTCACAATAAATGCCTTAAATAAGCTTCACAATGACCAAAAATGATAACCCAACAATAGCAATATATTGGCACTTATCATAAGCTAATTAGGAAATGTAAAAATCAACTTTTGCAATTTCTTTTAGGACCTTTTACTGCTATAATATTTGGTTGTAGCTTACTTTTGTAACAACAACAATAAGGTTAGTGAATTATTCTAATCTAGGGTTAGAAAAGGTTAATAGGTTGCTTGAGGTAAAATATTTAAGGGTTGATTTCATCAATCAATCAAATGCAAGGTCTAGATCAGTGTCTTTTAGGGCTGATGGAGTCACTTTGCAGCAACAAACTTGAAGGAAACAAATGATAATGTATGAGCTAAGGACAAAAAAGGACGATGATTGAGGTGTTGGTAACTAAAGGCCTCAATCAACAAGCCTTAGAAATAAAACAACTACTAGGAAGTAGGTAACCCTAGGCCCTAGTGGTTTTCCTTCTTCTTTAGCTCAAGCTTGAAATAAACAATGGCTTCATGAAGCAAATGATGCTAGGGTGATGCAATGGTAGGGCTTTAACACAATGCTTCAAGAGGTAGAGTTTCTAGCACAATCTAGTAGGTGAAAAGTTGTTAAGACAAGGACAATAACATGTGCTTGATCTCCTAGGGTTTTAAGTTAGCAATTTCATAATCTTGGAAAAAATGCAAAGTAAATGTATTATAACCATTCAAGGTAAAGAAGAATTGCATAAATTCACTTACATCCACCAAGAATAATCTAGCAACTAGCCTAGTTGAAGACCTTCCACCAAGAAAATGCCCAAAAACACCAAATTTAGCCTCCTCCAAGAAGTGTGCCTAAAATTTCAACCAATAACCCTTGAAAAGGGCGCAAATTTCAGACCTCACTTGTGAGTGAATGGATGATGGAAAAAATACAAGGGGAAAATCCCCTATTTATACAATGGAAATGACCTTTAATTACACAATTAGGTCAAAAAGGCCGACATGGCCAATTTACATGAGAAAATCCAATTTTACACAAAATTATCCAATAAAACCCTAATTTTATCTTTTTAGGGTGACATCATGCCCCTCCTAGGGTGACGTTAGCCTCTCTGTTGGAACACTATCCCTCCAAGTGAAATGTTGGGACTTAAAACCCCTCAGGAACTGCCACACGTGCCAACCCAAACCGTCCTCAAGCTGGACACCTCAATTAGGTAACGTCAAGGCTCTGAATGATGACGTCAAGGGCCTTCAGGGGTGAACATCATGTGGGAGGGCAACACCCTCCCGGGTCCAGGCCTGCCAAGCTGTCACTGCTAGAACATCCTCTTCTCTCTTTGGTGCAAGCCTCTGGTATATGTTTGCCCCTTGTTGGGGTCTCAACATCCATCTGGTGGGATTTTAGCCCTATGGAGATCCGAGCTAATCATCTCCCCATGTGTACCTGTTCATCGGGCATGGTCCTACAACCACAACAAGTACGCCCTCCATGGGCTCATAAGTCACATGGATCATAGCAATGTCAATCACATCTAATAATCAAGTTATCTGAACATGTGCAAAAAAAACCCCTTTCCTAGACAAGTGCTCAAAGACGTTATACTATTCTACAAGCCAGGTTTGGAGAGGGTTTCAGGACGTTCTATTGGGATGATTCTCCTTAGATGTGGGATGTTTCTAGGTGAAGACCAATCTAGGTCATGTAAGCGGATGAGATGGTATGGGGATGTTTGTGCAATTTTTGCAGTGATGAAAGGGAAATGTATGGCTTACCTGTGGGTTCCTCTGAAGAGGGTGAGGTTCACCTTGTCATGGATTCAAGTGTTTCCAAGCCCATTCAATGCCTTTTTTTACATTTTTATCTTATTGTTTTTTCTTTCAAGAGAATAGTTGGGGGACACTGCCTTGGCGTGGTGACCAGTGGTGACAATGTTACCCGCAAGCATTTCATGGAGATGAGAAGGTTGGCTCGTGATGAGACCCCCTTTCTCTTGGCTATGCCACCAAGAGCCACTACCTTGGCATGGTGACCAGCTGAATGGTAGTGTCATACCGCTACATGCCCATGGATCTAATACGTTGGCTCGTGATGAGACCCCCTATCCTCCAACTAGGTCTTGAGTTTATTTGTTTTATGGGTCCCTCTTTTTTCTTACTGAGAAGCCTTTTATTGCTTTCTCGGGGATCCTTGGGCAAAGCATTTGAAGGTTTCGTTCTTTTGGATTTTATCTTTTGCTAGCTACTTTTACCCTCTGGGCCTTCGACCCCTTCTTCCCACAAGGTAAGGTAAAATCCTTTGCTAACTTGGCAAACCCAATGCTCTAACCAATGTAGGGGATGGATGAGAGGGAAGATGATGAAAAGTGATAAGTGTGGTGGGAATGGATGATGGCCTTTCATGAACCCACCCGGTGGAAACTCACTCCTAAGGGAAACAACTTGCTAGGGTATTCTGTCATCCCCCCAGGTATGGACAATTCAAAAGGCATAAGGTCCAAGCACACATCATGAAGCAATAGGAACTAAATGCACATATTCAAATGTTTTGAGAATCAAAGTGACACATACCATGATACCCGGACTCATTACCTCATGGAGAAAGACCCACTGTTTTTGAAGGATTAGTACGAAGGGATGGATGTTGTTGTTGCTGACAGGATGGAGGCGTCGAAGAAGAAAGATGAGCCCTCCAAGGCCAGGCTCAAGTCAATATATCTCTCGGTACTCCATGTCTAGGACTTGTGGGCCTCGAGACATAATATTTTTAGTTATCCCTAGGCTAGGGGATAACATCTGCCTCCAACTCTGGGACATGTGTTCACCGTAGAGCGCATGAGAACCTCGACATCTCTGGTATGAATTGTGACCTACTAGATCTCAACAAAATCTGTTAGTAATCATTTGCGGTGGTGATATCACCCCTCACTCATATATGGTACAATAAAATGAAAGTAAGCGGGCATATATACAAATGGAAATACAACTACTCTAGCATGAAATGCAGATGGTATATATAATGAATTCAAAATGCCTACCTACTTACCTCTACTTACCTATTGGTTGAATGTTAGGTGTAGTCAAATAGCTAGTGAAACCATCCTAGCAATGTCTCACAATACTTGCCTATGTGCTTCATCATAAACCAAAGCAGTGATAAGTTAAGCACAAAAATAACATGAGTTAGAAAATGTATTGTATCATTGGAAATCGTAAGGTCTAGCTCACGGAGGCGGGTGGGAGGGAAAAAATGGTGCCAATTCATACTCTCATGAAAGTGCTCAATCCATCTAAGAAAGGGATCGTGAAAAGTCAAAGGTTCAAAAGACTGACTCAAAGAGTCTGAAGGCTGGCTACCTCAGACGTCTTCACAATTTGAGAACTAGGAAGGGACTAGCAAGAACCTAGAGGATGACTGATAATTTCTCAAGAGGAAGTTGGAAGACCGTGATAATATGATTCTTCTTAAGGTACTCAACCTTCCCCTAAATTCCCAAAGGAGGCTCTATCCTACAGAATACTTGAGATAAGGGACATGTTTCCAAACCATACCCTTAGTGACATAGTGAGGTAGAGTGATCAAGGAGAGGTGGAAAATCTTATCACAAGTATCTTGCTTTAGGAAAGAAACTTCCTCACTCTTATCAAGATCCGAGCATAACGATGGTTGAAAAATTTCTTCATAGAAAAGATCCAAATGCTCATAGGCGTACTCATCAAAATCCTCAAGGTATGACCGAAAGTCATCAAGAGAATATACGACTAGGTCATCCCTGGGTGTTTGGAAAGTATCTATAATTATATCATCTCCTTGTTGCCAATTGTCAAAATTAGTAACCTCATATGATAGTTGCAAAGGCAACTTCTGGAAATGACCTTCAATGTTGTAAATGGGATCCTTATTAGAACCAATCACATCCCACTTACGCCTTCCAACATGTAAGAACTCATCAATATTATCAACCATGTCACTATCTTATCATAACATGGAGGATTTAAAGCATCCAAGGGCTCCTCTTCACTTTCCAAATCATAAAATAAAAAATCATCAAAATTTTGGAAAGGGAAATAACTCATCGTGCTTACTTCTTCCTGTGCAGGAGCTTCAAGAATTTGGATAACTTCATCAAATGGAAGACTTGCTTCAACTTTATAATGCAAAGGATCTAGCTTGTCCAAGGGTTCCATTTCTTCTTCATTATCTGAATCATAGAATAAGGTATTATAAAAAACCTGAAAAGGAAAGTGACTAACCTCATCTTCTTCTTCTTGTGCAGGAAAAATGGGATCTTGGATGGCTTCATTAGAGGTAAGAGTACTCATCAATACTTCATTATCATGTTTGATATCCCCAGGTTCTAATTCCTCAACCACGTCTTCATTATTGTTGGGAGAAGAATGAGTAATCCTATGCTCTTCCTTGTGGGATTGGAAAACCTCATCAAGATCCTTCTCCTTAGCCTCTTGTTGGTTGATGATTCATTCCCCTTCTTCTTGGAAATCATCAGTAAAGGTTTCAAGGGAAACTAATCTTTCCAGACTAAGAGTATTTGAGGTAAAGAGGTGTCTTTCCTTGGACAAGGAGATATTTGCCTCGATTTCTTTAGCCATGCCATGAGCTTCATGGAGAATTCTTGAGCCCCTTTTACTGAGGAGAAACCCTAAATGCACTAAACGAGGTACTTGTCTTCAGGATGATGGCTTCTAGGAATTTGAAATAGTAGATTCTCAAACCTATACTGGAACTGTCTGATAGTTTCATTATTAGTTTGTTTTATATGCTCGAGTCTTTTTAGTAGTATTGGGATGTCTTCCAACTTAATACCCCATCTTTTGAGAAAGGTTTCTTCCAATTGGTCCATAGATGTGATGCTAGCATCAGGAAGGTCGTCATACCACTCCCTAGCATTGCCATGAAGGGTGGCAGAGAAGAGTTTCATTGCCAAATATTCAGCATCATCACTGATAGGGTGGAGTTGAAAGAAAGCCCAAAAATCAGCCATGTGATAGTCATCTCTCTCCCTATCACTACTAGTGAATCTAGGGAGCCAATTTTTTGTACTTAGGGGGCATTTGCCTAGGGTATCCCAAGATTCTACTCATGTCTAAGGGTTTGAAATTTCCCGGGTCCCATTGAGAAGTCATGGTTGGTTTTGTCAATAGTGGAGTTGCCAGATAATTTTCTTGAAATTATCAAAGGGATGAAGGGATCACCCTCAGTGGAGTCACCACATAAGCTTTGTAAAGTAAAGGCTTTTGAGGAAAGGCTTACCGAAAAGTGTCGTCTTTGAGGAGAATTGACTCAGTGTTCCCTGGAAACAACGCCAAAATGTTATTGCGCAATTTGTACTTGTTCCAAAGAGAAAGGCTAAAAAAGGGCAAATTGGACTAACATGAGGTTGTCCTATCACTGTCACCTTAATAAGACACCTCTTTCTATTTACGAATGATAACCTAGGGGAGACGTCCCCGGTGACTTGGGGGTTTGAGAAGGTAGAGGTAGAAGTGTCGATAAAAGATATCCCCTCTCACAAGTCACACTGATAAGAAAGTCCCAAGGTTTTAACAAATGAAGCAATGATATGCTTGAGTGTACCTGCCCAGAACAAAGCAACAAGAAAACAATACCTTTTGCAAGTACAATTTGATGTTAGTGCTTTATAAAACCTTGGACTTGTCGATAAAAGCAATGAGTTGATGCAAGATGAAACAAACATAATTTTATAACAACAATGTATAGCTACACAATAAATGCCTTAAATAAACTTCACAATGACCAAAAATGATAACCCGACAATAGAAATATATTGGCACTTGTCAGAAGATTTTACTGCTGCAATAATTGGTTGTAGCTTACTTTTATAACAACAACAAGAATGTTAGTGAATTAGTTTAATATAGGGTTAGAAAATGTTAGTAGGTTGCTTGAGGTAAAAGATTCAAGGGTTGATTTCATCAATCAATCAAATGCAAGGTCTAGATCAGTGTCTTTTAGGGCTAATGGAGTCACTTTGCAGCAACAAACTTGAAGGAAGAAAATGATAATGTATGAGCTAAGGACAAAGAAGGATGATGATTGAGGTGTTGGCAACCCAAGGCCTCAATCAACAAGCCTTAGAAGGAAAATGACTACTAGGAAGTAGATAACCTTATGCCCTAGCGATTTTCCTTCTTCTTTAGTTCAAGCTTGAAATAAACAATGGCTTGATGAAGAAAATGATGTTAGAGTGTTGCAATGGTAGGGCTTTAGCATAATGCTTCAAGAGGTAGGGTTTCTAGCACAATCTAGTAGGTGAAAAGTTGTTAAAACAAGGACAATAACATGTGCTTGATCTCCTAGGGTTTTAAGCTAGCAATTTCATAATCTTGGAAAAAATGCAAAGTAAATGTACTATAACCATTCAAAGTAAAGAAGAATTGCAGAAATTTGCTTACATCCACCAAGAATAATCTAGCAACTAGCCTAGTTGAAGACCTTCCACCAAGAAAATGCCCCAAAACACCAAATTTAGCCTCCTCCAAGAAGTGTGCCTAAAATTTCAGCCAATAACCCTTGAAAAGGGCACAAATTTCAGACCTCACTTGTGAGTGAATGAATGATGGAAAAAATACAAGGGGAAAATCCCCTATTTATACAATGAAAATGACCTTTAATTACAAAATTAGGTCAAAAAGACCGACATGGCGAGTTTGCATGAGAAAATCCAATTTTACACAAAATTATCCAATAAAACCCTAATTTTATCTTTTTAGGGTGACATCATGCCCCTCCTAGGGTGACGTTAGCCTCTCTGTTGGAATGCTAGCCCTCCAAGTGAAACGTTGGGGCTCAAAACCCCTCAAGAACTGCCACACATGCCAACCCAAACCGTCCTCAAGTTGGACACCTCAACTAGGTGACGTCAAGGCTTTGAATGATGACGTCAAGGGCCTTCAGGGGCCAACATCACGTGGGAGGGAAAGACCCCCATGGGTCCAGGCATGCCAGGATGTCTCTTCTGGAAAGTCTTCCTCTCTCTTCGGTGCAAGCCTCTAGTATATGTCTACCCCTTGCTAGGGTCTCAACATCCATCTGGTGGGATTTTAGCCTTATGGATGTCTGAGCTAATCATCTCCACATGTGTACCTGTCTATCGGACATGGTCCTGCAACAACAACAAGTACGCCCTCCATGGGCTCATAAGTCAAAGGGATCATAGCAATGTCAATCACATCTAATAATCGAGTTATCTAAACATGTGCATAAAACCCCCCTTTCCCAGACAAGTGCTTAAAGACATTATACTATTCTACAAGCCATGTTTGGAGAGGGTTTTAGGACGTTTTATTGGGCTAATTCTTCTTAGATGTGGGATCTTTCCAGGTGAAGACCAATCTAGGTCATGAAAGCGGATGAGGTGGTATGGGGATGTTTGGGCAATGGGTGCAGTGATGACAGGGAAATGTATGGC
Source organism: Picea engelmannii (assembly GCA_009831015.1). Taxonomy (NCBI): domain Eukaryota; kingdom Viridiplantae; phylum Streptophyta; class Pinopsida; order Pinales; family Pinaceae; genus Picea; species Picea engelmannii. The sequence goes on along the minus strand of ML796297.1, from coordinate 171,638 downwards.
TTACCCGTGGGTGCCTCTGAAGAGGGTGAGTTGCACCTTGTCATGGATGCAAGTGTTTCCAAGCCCATTCAATGCCTTTTTTTACATTTTTATCTTATTGCTTTTTCTTTCAAGAGAATAGTTAGGGGACACTACCCTGGCGTGGTGACTAGTGGTGACAATGTTACCCACAAGAATTTCATGGAGATGAGAAGGATGGCTTGTGATGAGACCCCCTTTCTCTTGGCCATGCCACCAAGAGCCACTACCCTGGCCTGGTGACCAACTGAATGGTAGTGTCATACCGCTACATGCATGTGGACCTAATAAGTTGGCTCTTGATGAGACCCCCTATCCTCCAACTAGGTCTTGAGTTTATTTATTTTATGGGTCCCTCCTTTTTCTTACTGAGAAGCCTTTTATTGCTTTCTCAAGGATCCCTGGGCGAAGCATCTGAAGGTTTTGTTCTTTTGGATTTTATACTTTTTGCCAGCTACTTTTACCCTCTAGGCCTTCAACCCCTTCTTCCCACAAGGCAAGGTACAACCCTCTGCTAGCTTGGAAAACCCAATGCTCGAACCAATGTAGGGGATGGATGAGAGGGAAGATGATGAAAAGTGATAAGTATGGTGGGAATGGACGATGTCCTTTCATGAACCCACCCGGTGGAAAGTCACTCCTAAGGGAACCAACTTGTTAAGGCATTTTGTCATCCCCCCAGGTATGGACAAATCAAAAGGCATAAGGTCCAAGCACACGTCATGAAGCAAAAGCAATTAAATGCACATATTCAGATGTTTTGAGAATCAGAGTGACAGATACCATGATACCCAGACTCATTACCTCATGGAGCATGACCCACTGTTGCTGAAGGACCAGGCTGATGGGATGGATGTTACTATTGCTGACAGGATGGAGGAACTGAAGAAGAAAGTTGGACCCTCCAGGGCTAGGCTCAAGTCAATATGGCTCTTGGTACTCCATGTTTAGGACTTGTGGGCCTTGAGACATAATCTCCTTAGTTATCCCTAGGCTAGGGGATAACATGCAACATCGCACTTGCCCCTTCCTTGCTGTCCAATTTCGTTATGAAGTTCTTTCGCAACAGCCAAGTGTTGCACCAATGGCTCGTTGTGCTTGAAGTTTGAGCCCCTTGTCATGTTGTTGTGCATTAGCTTATGCAAGTGCCGAGTAGTTGGATGGTCGAGCCAACCATCATTGTTTATACCGAATAAAAGCATGGTGATTGTAAGCTTCCCCCTGGTTCTCTGTGTTGGTTTGAAAGATCTTGTATACTACCAACATTTCCACATCTTCCTTGACCTCCTCAATTATACACCCAATAGATAGTCTAGCATTTGAAGCAGTTGAAGTAGGATTTTTGACCAGTCTTGCAACCATTTCTCCAAGAACAACACACCCAACTTGAAGAGATTCTATTTTCTTCTTTTGACTATGCAAGGTTTCCAAAATACAAGCATATTTAGTGTTTCTAGTTTCTTCTTGAAAATGCATCATGCCAGTAACAAATAAATCAAATTCTTATTATTAGTGATGAGATCTTCCTTCCTCCTCAAAGCTCTATGAGTATTGGTGGTCTCACACAATGGGCATCTCCCATAATTCCCATGGTCCATTTTGAAGGTACTGCATAACACCTGTAAAAACCCCCTACCACTACCCACCACAAACAAACTACCATAACCATTAATGAGTCCATTTTCCAACATTCCATCAGGTAATTGACAACATAACATAAGACTATCAATTCCATAATTTTTTCCACTAACCTTTTGCTTTTCAACGTCGTGAGGAAGGTGCACTGGAGGCTTTAGGAGGAATTTCAATTGAGGCACAATTCCAGGGCACCAAACTAGGAAGCGACCCGCACTAGAACCACTAAGCCACCAAACAGGGATGAGCAAACCAAGATTCCACGAGAGTGTACCAAAACTCGTCTCAAGGTCAAAGGAAAAGCCCCAATTCACACAAGGATGGAACATAGCATGTAACCATAGAGAAAGAGTCTATAAAGGCTCCCCAAATTGTAGACTTGAAGCAAAATCCATTATCCCACTTGCTGTAAAATCCAAATCCGAGTGCAATTGATGAACTTGTTTCCATGTTAAACATCGAGTGTGTGAGGGTACTATGAAGGTTATGCACCTTGGATGCCATGTTTCATGGTCAAGTCACCCACATCGATTAATGTGTCATTTATCTCTCATGCAAATCAAATATATGACTATGATTTAAAGCTTAAGGTAAGGGGGAGGTTAAAACCCCACTTTTTGTTCTTAAGGTGCCACAATCCCGTTGAGCGGCCATATTGGCCATTCAATTTGCCTTTTGGTTAATCTCCCTTTAGATGTGATAGTAGCTGACTCTTTCAAACCTACCAACTTCCTTTCCTATTCACTTAACAATTCTTGCAAGTTTGTCATCACTCGAAGAGGAGGCTCTAAGTATCAATTTGATAACTAACGTCGAATCCCTAATAACAATAATACTTTTGATATAACTTGCATAAAAAAGCCTCAACCTTTGGAATATAGCCAATGCCTCCTCTTAATTATTTGACACTCTACCCATACCCCATTCAAAGATATTTTCTTGATTTGCTCTGAGTCCAAGAACAGTCCCCACACTTACCACCCCTCAATTAATATCATAATATAAATTAGATTAATTTTTTTTTTTTTTTTAGCTAACTTAGCATTAATATATCACAACATAAAGTACAAACAAGACTACATATAACCCATGACTAGGAAATAATATAAATTAAAAATTTATTCATTTAACATTATCATATTAAATTTATGCATCACTTAATTTCATTTTAACACTGTATGACATGAACATAAATGCATCTTTACATATTTCTTGGGATCTATACATGTAATTGAGAGAAGAGAGACAAGGTGTTTAGTGAGATCCAAAATTTAATTTTCGAATAGGAAAATTTTATTATAAAATATAAGCCTCATGTTATTACTATGTTGATATATATTCACAAGTCCAATGAAAAAGGAAAAAACACTTGAAAATATAGATGGTATGTTCATAGCATGGAAAAAGAAATTAATCAAGTCAACATCAACATTAAAGTAGTATCTCAAATATATTTTCTAAAAGTTATTATTAAACATGGCAGTTTAGGATTAATCGACTTGCTATTCACTAGCATACCTCTAAACGGGTGAATGAGAATGTTAAAGTAATGAAAGTACAATAAAGGAAATTTATAAATAAAACCTACTTAGAAGTAAAGTTAGATATACTTTTATATATATATTAGAAAGTGCAATAAATGAAACCCGAGCTATCCCTAAATCATAATCAAACCAACATATTACAACACATTATAATACAACTAAAAGTCACATGCATACACCATTGAATCCACAAAAGTCTCATTTTAAAAGACAAAGTTTAAGTCTAGACTATTAGTAACTACATGCACTAATAACCAATCTTATCAGAAAGCCTTAAAAGAGAAACTAATTTTATTTTATTTTATGTGAGACTTTAAATGAATTTTGAATCCTAATAATCATTCTTATAGAATCAAAGGGTATATATTCAAGTTCAATTTATAATATGTCTTCAATTAAATCTTTATCTATCTTTAGCATAACATTCTATTCTTTGTATAAAATGATTTTCAATCAAATAACTCAATTAAAAATAAAATAAATAAATAATATTATTGTTAACTATAATTTGATAATTCTTTATAACTTTAATAATAAATGTTTGAATAATAACAATAATCTATTTTTAAGGTCACGACCAAGCCAAACACCAAATTGGTGTATGAGACCCCCTTGTTTGTGGGACAAGGGATCCCCATGGGCATTCTAGTAATATTTACATTTTGCTTTAAAAACGTAAAACATGCATTCAACGTTAAAATCTCTAAAATAATCACAATTCACAACTTGAATGTCTTCACCAAAATAACAATCCATGGCATTAACTCAATGAAAGAAACTCGAGGTAATTCCCAGTTCCGAACTTATCATTGAAATTGTTTAGGCTGTCAAAATTGAATGTACACTACAAAGACACTTGGAGTCAAAATGTCAACAATGAACAAACACACATTGTCCCTATTCTCCCTACAATAATACAAATATTATGTTGAGATATTAATGCACATTAAATCCAAAACAACATTTTTAGAAGCCTTGAATTGATGGAAGTAATGTTTTTTTATAACATGAAGAAAGTGTGTGAAACATATGTTACTCTTTTGAATTGTCAAAATTAAAGTAATATTTTTTTCATAAACCAAAGAAAAATAAATCAATATGCATATTATTTTCATTCATTCTACAAGACCCAATGGTTTAAGAGAAGAAAATTACTATGCTCTCATGAACCCACCGCCAAAGATGAACCAAACTTCACTAAAAATATCTACATGAGAAAGTGAAAGAAACCATGGGAGAAAATTTGGCTCACTACAATTTAAAGGCCCGAAATCTAGAGAGAGTGTGAGAACAACAAATGGACATGTGTTTGAAACATGAAGCCAACCAATTAGCTCAATATTAATCTTAATTGGTGTTGTTATTCTTTACATTTGTTAGACAACAACTTGAAGCAACTCCCAGTATATGCACACATGTCATTACATGATTGCTCCTCAAACTACAAGTCAACAAATCTTGTAATGACTCTCGCAAATGGATTTCATTCTTTGCTTCTACTTTTTCTTATGTTGCTATAAATCAATTAGCTCAAAAAATGATATCAGAGTTGTACATGAGCAACGTACCCAAGATCTTTTGTAAATATAACTCCAGATATCAAACGCCATGTCTTGCCTTCACATCCATGTTACAATATAACAATGGAGTTCTATTAAACTTAATTAGGAAGCACATAACAATTTCATTTTACAGGGAAATTATTGAAATATTAATGCACGTGGGTGTTTGTGTGAAGAATCGAGTGAAGAAATGGTTTTTGAGTTAAGAGTGAGCGGAGTAGTTCTCAAAGTTGTCACAATTTCAAAGGAGATTCGACACAATTTCATTGTCATAAGGGATTCACCTTGTTGACCAATATCTTATCGTGTTCATTCACAAAGGGGGTTTTTAAATTGTGAAAAATAAAGTCAATATTTGTAGTATTGGGGGATACAAGGTATTGGGGAAATACTCAAAAGCGCTACAATTTACAAATATAAAA
>ML796297.1:146770-157953 GCA_009831015.1 Picea engelmannii | reverse complement strand
AACAGCATCCTCACCTTCGATATTCTTAGGAAAAGAGGGTGGGAAGGCCCTTCAAGGTGCCCTCTCTGCTACAACAATGAGGAATCTGCTGTCCACCTGCTCTTACTCTGCCCTTATGCTTCTGAGCTGTGGAATCTGGTCTTTGGCCATCTCAACATTACCCTTCCTGCCTCCATCTCTGATCTCTTTCACTCTTGGTTGAACACAACACCCTTCCCTTTGGCCAAATTGAGTCTGCTAAAAAACTTCTGGGTATGGATTCCTAAATTAATTTGCTGGAACATTTGGCTGGAACGAAATGGAAGAATCTTCAGAGATTCAGCTTCTCCCCCTACTCGCCTGGCAACAAAAGTCAAGAGCCTAGTCAACAAGCTAGTGTCTTCTAAACCCTTGCTCTGTAATGAAAGTTCGCCGGATCAGACTACCCACAGCTGGTTTTCAGAGATTGACCCAATGCTGGTGTCAAGGATCAAATCCTCGCAGAGTGTTCAATCGCCCTGGGAAATAAGACTAGAAGAAAATGAATTCATCAAATGGAGATCCACACTTGAAAAGCATGTGCTGTTGATTGACGGTGCTTCAAAGGATAACCCTAGAAATGCAGGGGGAGGTGGTGTTCTTTATAATCCGGAAGGAAATTTAATCCTCTCCTTCGCTTGGGGACTTGGTCTCCTCTCCAACAACTCAGTGGAATACCTCGCTCTATGGCAAGGCCTCAGCAAAGCAAGGACTCTTCGAATCCCAAATCTGGTGGTATTTGGGGATTCCAGGATCGTAATTCAATCCCTGGTTGCAAGGAAAAGACCGAAGCATCTCCCCCTGTCTCAGCTTTTCTCCAGAATCCTGAACCTAGTGAGGGAGTTCGATCAAGTCAATTTCTACCATGTTCTAAGAAGACTAAATCACCAAGCTGATCTCGAGGCAACTGTAGGCTCCTCCTTGGAAAAAGGGGAAATCAAAATCAATGGAAGGGTCTCTCTCTGCCCTATCCCGTAGTCTGTTGCTCCTGGTAAGTGATAGATCTTCTCCTACCATCTCGGGAAGGGGTTGTCGCCTCAGCTTAAGGACTCATTGGCAGTCCCACTGTAGCAATGAACTCTTGCGATCAAGGAAGGCAGGACCGTTATCAAGTCAAAGATGCAGAGATCCCAGCTGTCAGGATCACTAAGCAATCATTCTCAGGCAAGCAGTGACCTCGAATGTGGAAGCTGGGGGCCTTTAGGAGAACGACCTCTGACTTTCCTTTCTCTGCCAGGCTCACTCCCCTTGTTGCTGGAACCATCGAAAGGCTGAGATGATTTGAAGAGCTTATTAGAAAGTCTGGAAAGCCTGGCTCATCTCGATCCAGATGTTATGAGACAAGCTACGCTGATCCTCAGATACTCAGGAGAACCATTGCGCGTTTGGAGCTCTGAAGGCACCGAGTCAGGCTGTAGCTGCAGCTGCGTGTGGGCGTCGCTTTATCTCTGGCTAACCGAAGAACACCAGACCGGAATGTCATCTCGTTTGCTCAGTTCAGAAAAAGCTTCAGATCGCCAAAGACCAGAGCTCTGTTCCCAGGGAGTTCTGTCCTGTTCCCAGGCAGTAAGGAATAGATTTGTCATCAGTCTCTGTTTAAATGTAAATCTCGGGCAGTCTGTTTGCCTTTTTGAATAATAAAGACCCATAACCGTTATAGTTTAAAAAAATAAATAAATGAATACTTTGTAATATATATATATATATATATATATATTCTAAAAATACATTTTTAGGAATATTACTTTTTGAATTATTCTTTTTTGTTGTTGTATGTTTTTGCTATTGCAAATATGACAGGTCCCATTGACCATCGCTCTGGAAATTCTTAATGTACTTTAAATATATCCTGGTTCTTGGAATCATTGGATTGATTTCTATATTGTAAGTGGAAAGTACTTATATATGTTTGTTCCACTATATCCCTTATAGTTCTGTAAAAGTTTTCCTCCCTTTGATTAATCTCCAACACCACTTCAGATGAGCTAAGGACCAATTCATCATCATTTACATCTTCTATATTAATTAATTTTGTTTTTTTATGATGACATTTTGTTCCCTCGTTGTTGGTGCCTGTAGAACATTAAACATATGTGAATTAATAAATTGTTTGAAACATGTCATCTAATATTCCTAAGTATATTATTAATGAAAATTCAAAAAAAAAAAATCATTGAATAGTATTGATTCATTCGTCTGCAATTTTTCCATCAAAATTTTACGCTTTTCTACACTTAGATCAGAAATAATCTTATCGAGCTTCCTCATTTTGTGGCCCTGCATGACACACATTAACAAATACATATTAGTTAAACTTACATATAGTTCAACCATATTAATTTTGATGAGTGAGATTGTTGTGGTTGGGATTTTCGGTTTTGATCGGAAAAGCCACAGTGTTGTCAATAGACTGTCGACGTTTCAGATCCAGATCATGATCCATTTTGTATATAATTTAGAGAGAACCTTCCTTTTTTGTTTTTCCGGATGTGTCATCATTGTGTCGACCATAACTTTTCTTATTTGAACTCTTCTCACTCATATTTTTATCAATATACAACATGTACCATTCAATACGTATATTGTTAAATATATTTTATAAATAAATCACACAATTTTCAGCGAAAAAAATTGTTGTAATCGGTGCACTTTTTAAATACAAAGCATCAGTGTGTTTATTACATAAAACACACTAGTGCGTTCCATAAAACAAAACACACCGAATAGTTTAATTTCTTTTTTAAAAAATTGTGAATTATAACAATGATATATATAAAAGACATCACAACGACTATAATAGAAAACAAAAACATAGCAAAAAAATTAAACATTCATAAAAAAAAAGCAATAGAAAAATTACACACTAATGAGAAGAAAAATTAAAAAATAAAAAAAAATATGTGACAATAGTTTCTGTGTTGTTTAGATGAGAATACAACGACGATATTTTTTTTATGCACCATATTTTTTAAATTAAAAAAAAAAAATGGCTTTATTGGTGCTCCTTAGATATAAATGCACTGGTGCATTTCTGTCGAAATGGCGCATCGGAAAATTGGAAAATGTTTTTAAAAAAAAGTCAAATCCAAAATCGTTTAAAAAAAATAAAAATAAAAAGTCAGAGGGCCAACTGCGTTTGGGATCCGATTCAATAAGTGGTCCCTTTGCATCACATGCCAAACACTTATATATAGAAAACAAAAAACCCATTAGATCTAAAATGCCTAAAACGAAAATCCCTAATTCTGAAGTGATAGAGGGAGTTAAACCCTAGGGTAAAATTTTACATTCATGTAAGCAAATATAAACAAGGGTTTAAGGTAAATGATTTTTTTTTTTTTTTTTTGAATTTTAATTAAAATACAAATAAGAATAAAATTTGTAAAAAAATTATAATCAAAATCAACAATAAAATTTAAAATTTTTACTAGGTAGGGTTTTGAGTGAATCACCATACCCTTCAAATCCTAATTTTATGAATATTTATGTTGTTCGAAAGTATTCTTTTGCTCCACAATGCTCCCCGATATGTCTCTCTTCCAAATATGTCTCTTGTAAATTTTGGCAAAATAATGAAAATATTGAATACCTTTTTAATATTAAAAAAACTTTATGAAAATGGTTTAGAGTGAATCACCATACCCTTCAAATTCTCAAATTCTGAATAATATTGTGGTTCCAAAGTATTATGCTCCTCCACAATGTTCCTCCATTTGTCTCTCTTGCAAGTCTCTCCCTTGCAAAATTTTGCAAAATAATGAAATAATGAATAACTTTTTAGTATTTAAATGACTTTATGAAATTTGATTCTCGCTCTTTTTTTAATTCTAATCGCGCTTTTTTTATTAAAAATTTTGGCACGACGGTGCGTTTATGTAAGATGCACCGGTGCGTCCATATTACATTACACACTGATGCATCCATATTAATTGATGCATCGATAACATATAATTGTTTTTTATTAACAAAATCTCGAAACATGGTGTGGTTAATTTTTCAACACACTGATGCTTATTATTAATATATGCACCGATGCATTTTTGGTTTACAAGTGCACTTGGATGATTTTAAAGTTATTTGAACTTTTATTTGCACATAAAATAATATATTCATCTCAAATTATCTTTTAGGATGAATTCACATGACTTACAATACTTAAATATACATTTTACGTTTTATGTCACCTTATTCTTAAAAAATGGTTTCAAAACTATATTCAAACTCAGATTGTGGTATGGTCCTCGAAATTTATTTTAGATATGTACAGGAAAATCTGTTGCTAATTTTGTTGAAATTGAGGGAGAAAACCTTTTTATATGATCAAATGGCCATTTCTTCAAATTCCATCCCATTCTATATTGCTCAAAGTCCATCGTGGAGTTCTCCCTTTCCATCTCTAGTAAGTTTAACTTATTTTATTTATGTTTCAATTATCTCATTGAATTCTTTTTTATCCATGTTGATCTGAATAAAAATGTATCCAAATTTGCAGGATCCTGATTCATAATCGAGTTTAGATGCAGAAAATATTCCAATACCGGTTCAAAAACATTGGAAGGTCTTATCAGGAGCAACATACCACAAACATTTGGTAGATGAAAATGGACAACTGCGTTACCTCGCCAATTGTGACATTCCATCTTCCAACAACAATCATGGGTCGACAATGGTAACAATTGTTTGGTATAATGTAGTTTGAACAAAGAAATTATTTCATTGTGCTTACTAATATCATTGATGTACTAATGTTAATTATTTTTGAAATTAGGATTCTTCTAATGATGAGTGACCTACCTACCATCTTCCGTTGCACCCCACAACAATGTCAACCCGAGAGAAGGTTGTAATGAGAGCACAAATCGGAGAGAAAGCGTACCAAGAATGGTTGAATCAACCACCTATTCAATTCCCACTACCTCCAGATTCACCAATTAGGAATGACTACAACAATAGTAGTTCTTCAAAAGTTGGCAATGGAGACAATAAAAAATATGTTGGTATGGATGATTACTTATGGGATACGATTTCCATGGAGACAATGTTGTTAGACACATTCCAGAACGATGAGCTAGTAGATGATGTTCATATCAATGTGTTGATGGTCAAAAATGACCATAATCAACATTGGGGAAAATCACCCGATCAGGGTCTCGAATTAAACCCTTTTTCCGTTGAAATGACGATTCCGACTGGTTATGGGTCAAGTTACCCGTTATTATATTAATCTAAATAATAAAATTTAACTAGTATTATACTCACACTTATTATTATTTCGAAATTGCACACTGTCTAATATAAATAAAAAAACATACTATTTAAATAAAAAAAATTATAGTTAACTAATCCAAACCAAATTCAAAATATTACTCCTACGAAAGGAGATTTTCAAAGTATATATTTCTGGAAAATGATGAATAAATATAAACAAAAACTTTTTTTGAAAATAATAAGTAAAACTAAACCTATGAATATAAAACTAACTACCACCACCCGTGTAAAACTCTCTCTGTATATGAATTAAATAAAATTGAAACTATGTTTAAAAGATATAGATCTTCATAACATAATTTCTATAAACCAACTGTGTATGAAATGGAAGATCTCTCTAATCAGTTAGAATAGATCTTTAAATGAAACAACATTCATGTACAATTCAAATATGGCCAATCTTTATATGCAACAATAACTAAAATAAACACAATTAATCATCAATAATTAATTGCGTAAATTAAAATAATGTAACATGGATGATATATCAATATGATTTTGACAAAATAAGTGAAACATCAAATAGCAATAACATCACTGAAGATAAGTTTTTGTATTGATATCCAAAACCAAATGATCCAGTATAAGTATAAGTAAGAAAACTATACAGTAGTGTAAAAGTTCACTTTCTTGCAAAAATTATGAACCCCTAAACCAAGCTTGACTTCTCTCTTTTATAGGAAAGAGTTCCAACTAATCTTAACTACTAAAATTAATTAAAAGATATTGTTTTCCTCAAAACTAGGAATGGGAAATAATTAATAGTTCTTGGTTCCCAAACTAAAACGAAATTACAATAAAAACAAAGATAGGTTTTTTCAAAATAAACTACCTGATATTCTTCATTAGCCTAGCCTCGTAACTTGGATAGATGATATGCCCATGATTTTCGATCCATATGACCTGTTTTGTACACCTGTCAAAACGAAAATAAAGTTTAAAAATAAATAAACAATAAATAATAAATCAGAGCAGCTACAAATTTTTTTAATTCTGTAGTTGCTCTTACTAAAAATAAAAATAAACAAAATCAAATCAAATAAAATCATTATAGTAAAATAAACTTTACTATTTACAACTGAACATTAACATGTTGAATTTTTAAACTCTGAATTGACGAAAATGTTTATTCCTGGAGAATTTATCGTCACAAAATCTTCTTTTTTGTTATGCTTGGAACTCGATAGTTGTCTCTTGTTATCCTCAACCAATGCTTTATTCTCGGATCCGAGTAATTGATTTTCTAATTCAAGATCAATTACGTTATTCTGCAATACTGGAACAACTTCAAAATACTTCTTCCAAAAGGAAGTTTCTTGACTAAAATCGATATTGGATTTTCTGTGCATAGATTTTCCTTCGATATGTGAAGGATATTTTTCCTGAGAGGAATCAACTTGATCCTCCTTAATTTCGTCATCTTCAATGTGAATAGGAGAACCCATACTAGCTACCTTTCTGGCCTTGTTTCTGACAGACCTCCATTCACCAACCTTGGCGTTTATTCACGATATTAATCAGTTTCTTGGCATCGTCAGAGGATTTAAGAAAAGGGAGGTCAGTTTCTTCATGACAATTAGAAACGAGAGGGGAAACTACACCCTGGTCGGAATACTTAATGGATGTTTGACCACTTGCATCAAATGCCACAGCTTCGGGTTTTGAAAATTAAATTCAAAGGTTGATTGTGAGTTACCCTCGTCGATATCCGCTTGGAGTATGAGGATGGTGTAAGATTTACCTCACCACTCTTGGAGGGAATCCACTCGTAACCATGCTCAAAATCTTGAGACTGAGGTTTTGACTCTAGGATTTCATGAAAATCGTTCCTCTGGATAAACTCATCCCACGAGTGATTTTTTTCATTCAAATGAAATTCAATGAAAATACGAATGAGACTGTGATGGAAAATATTTCTTTCGGATCAAAGGAGGTCTTGCTGGTACAACTTAGCCATTTTCGTGAGGGACTTCAACAAGAAAAAGGGCATATTAAGTATAAAACATTTAAAAATCATCAACAAGCGAAAATGATACAAGAAAAATAGGTTGTAACGTCCTTCATAGGTAAGATAGCATTTGATAATCCATAGTAAATAATGTCATTTCTCTTTAATCACAGAAACCGCCATACCTTTATGATCATATTTGGTTTTGGGCGAATCAAAGAACACAGACCAGTCAATATTCTTTATCCTCATAGTCTTATACCGTTTTTCTCCCTCTGCAGGTAACTTCGTGGCTCTAGAAATTATATCTTCGTCCAAGTGCAACACGATATCCCCAATACAAGTGGATTTCCCATTAAAACATAGTGTGAATGCCTTAGCCACTCGAAGATTATGGCCGTGAAATGACATAAGGAAATCAAACCAGCGTGCTTGCTTAAGCATGTGAATAACCTCTTCGTTCGCCTCAATGAATTCAGGCCCTGGGTGCTCATGCCTGGATATCAATCCAATGACAAACGTTTGGTAAAACTCAAGAAAAAAATTGCAAGGTAAATACAAAGGATATGGGGAATGCGGTAACAAGTTTGTGAAAACATAACTCGGGCACACAAAACCCTTGCAACTCAGACAAATGAGAAATTCTCAATAGGAAAGAAAACTCAAATCAAACCTAAAATCGATAAGTACATACATATGTTATGACTTGATGCAGCATTGATTTGGGGTTATGGCTCGACATCAAAGGTACAACATATGGAGGAATGTGAACATGATTTGGAGAGCCACATGGCATGCAAGGTACGAGAGGTACCACCACTTGAGATTGCGAATCATGGAGGGATGTATCAATAATAAGTGTGAACATGTATCAAAGCAATCACATTCATTTCTTCAAAACTTAACAATGTGCATCGTAATCACCATGATAATTAAACAAAGATTAAAGTACACCATCCAATCCATAATAAAATCAATTATAAAAACCATTGTTATTAATTTCTCACTAAAGCTATATAATAAAACCATATATTCAATCTTTGATGAGAATCAACAACAAATAATCAATCTAGGAATTTTGTAGCTTTAATAAACCTTCATTAGGAAGATGTCTTCTCAAGCCAGAAATAATAAAAAATCTCAGAATGAAATTTAGATAAAACTTTAATAAATCCACTCTGCAATCAAAAATATTGATCGAAATAATCCAGACGAAATAATATGATCCAAAATGATATGCCATATGAAAATTATGATATCGAGATCTTGAATTTCATGTTGTAATTCATGAAATTCAACGAAATCAAAAGTAGCATAAATACGAATAGGGATCGAAATAAGAACTCCATTCCAATTCGAAAGATATCTCAAACATTAATGCTGAAAGAGAAAAAAACATGAAACCTATTTACAAGGAAATAAAAAATAGATTGAAAAGAATTTTTAAATAAAAAGGGGCCCAAATTTTGTCATGAAGCATGAAACACAAATTTGGGAAGGTTGTTGTTTGCCACAACAATTGGCAACACACTGTAGGAACCAATTATCTCTGTAAATACAAATCAGAGAACATATATCAGATCACAAGAAATAGGAAAACTTTGTTGAATATAGAAAAATCCTTTATGACTAATTTGTAAAAGATAAAAGAAATACACCAGTATTTACATTCTTTCACCTAGTCTTTTCAGAAGGGAAAGGGAATTTTAAAACTCGAGATATAAGGCTCTAGATTTGATTACTAAGCAGAGCTTACTTACCATGATCGACTGTATTTGGGTTATTTCAACTTTTCGAACCCGGTATTGCTTCGTTGCCGACGAGCCTGTTCAGTAGCCCAGTGAAGTTACCTTGATATCATGTAGGCATTGACCCGCTGCCATCAAGCCTGTTCAACACTCCGATGGGTTTGCATACACTTCCCACATTTCCTTACTTTGTTTTTCGTCTTTTGATAAATTTATTAATGATTGCAATAAAGCAATGACGAAACAAGAAAAGGGGTGATATAGAAAGCAATTTTATGTATCACTCTACATGGGGTAAAACCAAATTGTTCTTCTTATGATTTGCAACTCTCAAGCAATTTTATTTTTTTAGGATATTAAAATATGATCAAACCATGCTATGAAGTATTTTCCTGGGTGATACTTCTTGATAGGATAAAACAACCATAAAGATTTTTCATCTCATAATTTTCTAATTTTCCATTTTCAAGTGAAATGAAAAATATCTCTATATCAAAATGGAGTGTTAAAGACAACTAATAACAACATGGTCCAAATCATTATGTCAAACAGAAAATAATAAAACAAATCAAAAATAAAATTGAAATCAACATTCTAAACAATGAAAAATAAAAAAATTACAAACGAAACAGTAAGAATAAAACTGTAGAAAATAAACAACATAAATATTTACAATTATTTACAAAGGACTACAAAATCCTTTAAGAAAAATATTTTTTCAGAATTAACCCATTTACAGACAGAATTTCCTCAATGCCTTCAAGTGTTTGCAGAGTAAAGGTAGATGGGTTAATTTTCTAAGAGATTTGAAAAGGACCAAGCCATAGCTTTTGGAAGTTCGTATGTTTACCTTTATCTTCATGGGCATTGTCCCATTTCAGGACTAAATGTCCAACTTCAAAACTTTTTTCACCTATAGATCTGTTATCAAACCATTTTTTTAATGATCGCTTGGTGATTGGAAAATGTTTTATGAGATTTATATCTAACCTCTTCTAGTTTAAAATTTTCATTTAAACGTGTTTGCAGACTAGAACAATGTTGTTCTTGCACATATTGCACTAGGGCCAGAGAGGGTAAAGAAATGTTTGGTGGTGAAATGGCTTCCTTCCCATATACCAAAAACTACGGGGAAGTACTAATGGATGCTTTGTAGCTCACTCTATCTGCCCAAAGAGCAAATATTAATGCCTTATGCCAATTCTTATGATTATCATTAACAGTTCTTTTGATAATTTTTAAAAGATTTTTATTCGTAGATTCTGCCAAACCATTGCCCTATGGGTAACAGTTAACAAAGTATTTCAATTTTATCCCTTTATGTAGCGCATACTCAGTAAGTGACAATGAGAAAAAGTAAGTAGCATTATCAAAAATTAAAGTGCTCGGGAGACCAAATCTTGTAATGATAAAATGATCTAGGAATGTAATTACCTGATCAGTTGAAATTGATTTCAAGGAGATGGCCTCCACCCATTTGGTGAAGTAAACAGTGGTGGTAAGGATATACATGTGTTGTTTAGAGGAATTTGGTGTGATCTCACCAATAATATCGAGTCCAGATTGTTCAAATGGTTGTTCGAGCATGACAGGTTGCAATGGTAATGCTGCTTTCTTGTCTCTTCCAGCTGCAGTTTGACAAGTCTTGCATTTACAAACGTATGCATGAGCATATTTAAACAAGCTAGGCCAATAGTAGCCTGCATGAAGAATCTTGCGGGCAGTTGTATCACCACCGTAATGACCACCTGCAGGTCCATCGTGCAAGTCAAATAAAACTTTATCAACTTCATTCTTTTCTAAGCACCTAAGCAACATTGAATCATAATTTTTTCTGAAAATAACATTGTTAACCAACTGATATTGGCTATCCCTCATCCTTATGGCACATTTCTTTTTCGTATCTAAATGAAGGGGAGCAGTGTCATGAGTCAGATAGTAAATTAAATCTGAATATTAGGAAGTAGGAGGATCTGGAGTAACACATACTTGTTGTAAATTTATAGATTTCTATTCATTTTCAGATTTAGAATCAATCATTTCAACAAGTAACTTACATAACTCTTGACCGCGTACAATTTCGGTTGGTTTTATATCTAAATTGTACTCTTGTAATGCAGTCACCCATTTACCTCTCTTTTCTCCCAATTCCTTTTGCACTAACAAGCTTCGAACATCAGAGTGAGGAACTATTACTTTGG
>ML796297.1:126471-146720 GCA_009831015.1 Picea engelmannii | reverse complement strand
AGGGACGTCTCCCTTGGACTAGCCCTCCTAAATAGAAAGAGCCCCCCATCGAGGTGACAGTGGGTGGGGAAGCTCCTGTTACGCCGGTTTTAAGCCTTGACTCAAGCTACCTAAACCCTTCCTACAAACTGTGCGATAACAGGACTTAATAAGGAAAGGTATGAAGTCCTTGAATGATTTTAAAACCGTATAAGCATGTTTCTCAACATTAGAGTAATTTATTCATCTCCCTGCAAACCTGAACTATTGAAGGCAATTGAACTTTTGCATTCTGATCATTTTTTTGTGATAACATGGCTGCATATGAACTATCAAAAGAAAAAGTATAAAGAAAGAATTCCTTATCATAATCAAGAGAAAGTAATGCAAGAGCTTCAATAATTGCTTGTTGTATAGAGTCAAAAGACTCCTTTTCAGTTGTATTCCATTTAAAGATTATATTTTTTTTATCATGTTTTGTAATGGTAACACAGTTTGTGCAAAAGAGGACTGGGAAATAAGAAAAGATCAACAGGAATTTGACAACTGGAAGCGAGAAAGGAAGGTTCACATCCTGTCCTTTGACGGGGCCTCCAAAGGCAACCCGGGGCTTGCAGGGGGAGGGGGGTTAATTGAAAGCCCCAATGCAGACATTATCATAAGATACGCCCTGGGTCTCGGTACTGAGACCAACAACATTGCCGAAGCCATGGCATTATGGCAAGGAATTCAGCAAGCCAAAGAACGGGGAATCCAAGAACTGATCATCATCGGAGACTCCAGACTGATAATTAAGGCCATTAATTACCAGACACAAACGCAGAGTCCCAAACTCAATAATCTCCTGAGCAAAATCCGTCTCCTCCTTGCCAAATTCAGTTTTTATGAGGTGTTTCACGTTCTAAGGAAACTAAACGCTAACGCTGATGTGGAAGCAAATAAAGGAGTTCTACTAGAGCCAGGAACCTTAATCCTCAATGGAATGGTGTCCAATGTGGAGATTCCATAAACCAAAGCGTCCCACGCGCATCCCCAACAAGTGGAAGGATGAGTACAAGTTCAGCAGGGGAATCGGCCAAGATCTACTAGGCTTTGCCATTCCATTAGAGGATAGCGACAGGGGGTAGTACAACGATCAAGTGGACAGCAGACAAGGCGGGGACAGGCGCACCCCCCGCCCATACCTCTCTGCCTCTGCAGTCCAGGACGTAATCATTCGGGCCATGAGAAGCAAGTTTATAATAGGACGCAGGGCCAAACCCGACTCATCTCTCTGCAGCGATCCATCTCCCAGTGACTTGAAGGAGCCAACTACGCGATTCAGGGGTGAAGCCAAATCGATGGCAGCAAGCACAAGTAAGAAGCCGAGCTTGGAGGAACACCTGAAGACCATGGATGCAACTTTAGAAAATTTGAAACAGATGCTGCAGCACCAGTTAGACTTCTCGAAGAACCTGGACGTGGAGGCCGGCAGAAGGTTGGACCAACTGGAACAAGACATATCCCTCACCAAAGTGGGCTTCTCTGAAGAGCTTACCAAGCTCCATCAGGAGCTTAAGAGCCCGCAGGACGAGTTCGAGCTAAGAGTCGAGCAATTAGAGGAGAAGATGGCTCAGCTCAATCGAGAATGGAGGACCGATCCAGAGAGCTATTCTGGCTTCTACCCCTGCAGCAATTCCCACTCCGAAGCATGTTGGCGTTTTGTATAGAACCAAGGCTATAAATAAGCCAGTTTTAAGCTGGGTTTTGGTAATTATATGTATCCAGGAGCAGTATTAAGTTCCTTTCAGGCAGAGGCTCAGTGAAGCCCTGCCATTTTGTAAATGAACTAGTGGCTCGCCCACACTTAATATAATTCCTCTACTCGTTTTCGTCAAAAAAAAAACACAGTTTGTGCAAAATCAAGGATAAAACGCCTCACAAAATTGATCTTTCCTAAAAAGGACTGCATGTATTTTTTGTTACGAGGCAAAGGAATTTTTGATATATTTTTTATTCTTGCGGGATCCATCGCAATACCTTCTTTTGAAACTATAAATCCCAAAAGTTTGCCTTCTTGGAGAGCAAAAAATGACTTTTTCGGATTGAAAGGAATTCCATATTTACGACATCATTCAAAAATATGTTTAAGATGATGGATATGATCTGAACGTTTCTAAGAATATATAGTGATATCGTCTAGATAAACAACAACAATTTTATTGATTAAACCTCTGAAAGTAATGTCCATTGCTCGCTGAAAGTTGCACCAACATTGATTAAACCAAATGGTATTTTCAGGTATGTGTATGTACCCCATTTAGTCCTAAAATTTGTTTTTAGCCTATCATCTGGGTGCACTAGAACTTGATTGTATCCAGAGAACCCATCTAGGAATGACAACATATTGGAACCTGAAACAGATTGGAGGATTTGCTCCATGGGAGGTAATGGGAAGTTATCCTTTTTCAGAAGCCTTGTTAAGATTTCTAAAATCTATGCAAATTCGGATATCACCATTCTTCTTCCTTACTGAAACAAGGTTAGATACTCACTTGGAATGTCTGAAAGGAAATATTATTTTAGCCTTTAACAATTTATTTAATTCATCCTTGATTTGAGATTCCAAATTGGGATGAATTTTCCTAAGCTTTTGTTGCACAAGCTTTTGTCTAGGTAACATGGGAATGGTATGTTGGTTAACAGATGTAGCAGAGGTTTTTAGATCATTTTTATAGGACCATGCGAAAACATATTTGTATTGTTTTAACAATGTTATAAAAACAGATTTTTCAGTAGGTGTTAAACCCAAACCCAGATTGACATTACACAGATTTTGATTAGTTCCTAAGTTTATAATCTCAAAGTTCAATGTGGAACTATGTGTTTTGTAGTTTGCTGATTTTTTGAATCTGTCCTTAAGATCATAGAAATCTTCTAATTTGACAACAGATCGGAGAACGATATTTTCATATTTGGTGTTATCATATTCAGAAGGTTTATTAATTTCTAGATCATGGTAATCTTCATCAATAATGAGATTATCACAAATTCCCTCACAAGTAAGGAAACTAGTGACATCTTCATCATTGTTAAACACACACCAATTAGTAATGTTATCGGGAACCGATTGCCTAAAAAATAATTCAACAGAAAATCTTTCAGGACAAAAATCTTCTGGAGGGATAAGTTTAGAGGCCACATTTGCTAATAAATTAGCATCAACATTTTGCAATCTTGGAATTGGAGTAATATTAAATGAAGAGAAATTAGAAATCATATCTTAAACAAGCTGTTGATAATTTTTTAAATGAGAAAAAACACAATGAACAATGTTTCCTACCTTCTTAATAACGATTTCAGAATCACCAAAAACTATATGTTATTTTACCTTCATGATAATAGATTTCTTGAGACCTTGAACCAGTGCCTCATATTCAACCATGTTGTTTGTAATACCCTTTTTTTCCCCAGCTTGTAATTAATCATTAATTATGATCGCCATGCTATGGCATGTGAACAATGTAAATGTATTGTTGTTTAGATTGCTAATAAATCATTGTGGAGGTGAAGCCTCGAAGTATTGGCCATGATATCACTAGAGGAAAGAGTGAGGAAACTGTGGAGAGGGTTCATTTTGAAAAAATGACTCCAAATTCTCTCCTTGCTGAAATAGTCACCCTCATCCAGATTCCAAGGAGGAAGTAATTAAGGAAAGAAGGACCAGTGGTTGAACAATCAACGACCCCCATGAATCGAAGCATGGAGGGTCTGGTTGGGGAGACATAAAATTGTCAGCCCGAAGTACCACAGAAGGTAGTTTTCTTGCAGGCCCAGACTGACCTGAGTTTCCTTCTGACAAAAGGTACATGACAGGTTTAGAACCTTCTCGAGGAGGAGAAAGGCATTCAAGAACACATGCAAAGAAGACAAGAGAAGATACACGGGAAGACAAGAGGGCGTGAGACTCTCCAGCGGAAAAAAAGAACTAAGAAGATTGATAAGTTGTTCTGGTTACTGGAGAATTTATAGGAGAATGCAACTCGAGCAGGAGACTGCGAGCTTGATGTTGAGTAGGCATCTGATAAACCTCACAGAGACCGTGACAGATAAAGGACCTATGAGAAACAGCGAAAGTTCCCTAGGGATATCATGTCTTGGTACGGGGGTGGCCAGAGTGCTAAGAATGAATGCCTCTGAGCGTATGGCTAGGTGGAGAAGCTAACACCCACAGTAAGTTAGTCGGCTATCAACTGCAATAGATAAGTGTTTCATTTACCCTATGCACTTAGATTGAAATGCATGTTTTGAATGTCTGAGTTTACTTATCTCTAAGTTAATTGGGTAATGTTATGTTATCTACTTTCAGAGTTATATGCATGTGCGTGCATTTAATAGTTGAAGGAATGAACCTTTGACATTATATAAGTTTCAAATTATTTCTCTTATGTAATCCTAGTGCAAGGAATACACATATACCCGCCCAAGTATAAAAGCTCGAAGGAGAGAACCATGCACAGTGTGCAGGGTCAACACTAGTGAAGCGTTGAAAGGTTTTCAAGGTGAGCGAGTGAAAGGAGTGTGTGGGAGAATTTTCTAAGTCTCAAGCTCAGGAAAGATACCAAGATTTAGGCCTCGAAAGGAAGGATTCCTGTATTTGGAGGACGAGCGGACGAGATCCGTTCGGGAGGAACCAAAGTCTTTCACGACCATTGGGTCTAGAGAAGAAGCTTGAGTGTAGCCCCGGAATTCGATAAGGTTCCATATGACCCAAGGTTGGAACTCTGGGAAGCCCGAAAGGAGTGAAGCTACTTTGGCTTTAGAACTCTGGGAATTCGAAGCTCCGTGACATAAGGCTTCACAACCCTCAAAAGTAGCCAAAGGCCGAAGTCGCGAATCGATGAGGGCCGTCGATCTGGGGATCCAGTATGAATCTCTCAGCTGTTAGATCAGATGTAGGAAGGGAGGCATTAAGCACTTCGATGAATTTTTACTACGATAGAATAGGAGTAGTCTAGCGTCAAAACTCTCGAACGCTGGAGTCGCCGAGTAAATATGGACCGTTGAAAAAGAAGGGACATGTGTCCACATATCAACGATCATCCAAGAGTCCAGGTATTCGGAAATATAGGGATGCATGAGTTTCCCCGGAGGCCTACTAGCTGAAGCAAATCATGGTCGTAGAAGCCAAGTACACGTGGCGATAGATCCAGCGTGGTCTGGAGGGAAAGACGGGAGAAACATGTCGAACTGTCAAAGTAACCAGGATTGTTGGATGAACGGGTACGTGGCAAGCGATCTTGTGGTCCAGAGACTTTGTACTCTGGAGGATTTTGGCCGAGGGTTTTCAAGGTGTGAAAACCGCCGAAGTCGTGAACGTCGAAGTAAATCTTGACCGTTGGTCGAAGAGGACACGTGGCGCAAGATCCAAGAATCCGAAGACTTAGCTCTTTGGGAGATTTGTGTCAAGAGGATTCGGTAAGCACCGAAGTCCGAAGCCGCAAAGTAATGAGAACCGTAGATCTATAGATCTACATGGAATCTTACAAACCGTTAGATTGAAGGATCGAGTAGTATCAGTCTACGATGATGTGGCTTGATGACATCATTTGATGTGACATGGACCCGCATTACATGTGCCACATGTCACCCAGTTTTGGACGATTCACATACCCATTGTGCCTATTAGAGCATGACACATGTCACCCCCTATTGAGGACACAGGTCACCCCTTGAACCTCGTCGTGTGTCAGTTTCTGGTTCGTGGCCGCCTAGCCTACGTGGTTGGTGACATATACGAGACTCTAGGAGTTTGGATAACTTCGAAAGTTCGGAGGTTTTGGGGCGTGTTATAATTAGGAACGTCCAACATAAATTGTCGAACACCGAAGGGCCAAGGCCATATGGCAAGATATCAGGAGTTTGGGAAAAATATGGTAAAAATAAATATTCAACGAGAATCACCGACCGCCGAAGGCTGAAAGTCTAATGACAATAGTCGATCACCGAACGTCGAAGGGCTAGGGGCACGTGGCGAGATTACAGGACTTCAGGGATTAGGATACAGGAATGTTCAACGTGGAACACCGAAGCCCCCTTTTTAGCCATAGATCTCGGTGGAGGATGTGAACCGTTGATCCCCTACGTTGTTCGACGATTTGAGAATTTGAAAACACATTTGGAACTCCCGAAGTCCGGGAACTACCGAAGTGCCGAAACCTTTGCTAACGCAGGTTCTTATATCCTAGTTTTCAAGTCGAGGTCACGAGGAATACCCCACTAGCTAGTTCAAGCACACAGTGAGAGATGTAAGTCTCGGGGGAGCTATTGAAGAGGGTTTTGCTTAAGTAATGATCCAGGGGATCAAAATATGCTCAAAAATAAAAGTGCTCGGAATTGCTTGAAAATAGACTCATGCGAAGTCCTCGTCCTCACGATCCCAACGCAACTTGAATGGGTTCAAACAAACGTCGTATGCGGGATATATCGCATTCTGTCCGCTTTGCCAAACATGCAAAATTTTTGCTGACTGTACAGTCCATACAGGATGTACTGACACGTGGAAGGTTATCGTACTAACCCGTGGAAAGCAGTGACGTGGAAGAGGGTGACATGGCAAGTGATTAACACATGAGGTGGACCTATCCGGGTTCGGCACGTGTCATGTTGTAGACCAATGGTATGGTGCCACGTGGCCCAGACATGGGTTGCCACGTGGCTCTCATGCATTGTTTAAAAGTTTGGTTAGAGCCCACGGGGTCGAACCCACAACCTCTGGTGAAAGTGGCAAGGTTTTGGCGTAGGCAAGGCTACCAACCCACCTGCCATATATTTATTAATCATATAGCAATGAGTATTAATTTAAGTTTGAACTATTGTTTAAATGGGCAGAGAAAGGGTTGGGGCTTAGCCTCAACCATCGGTTATACATATACCACATGCACATAGCATGAAACCAAAGTGCGAGGAAACCAACGGCGCCAACCCACATCCCATACCACATGTCCACGCCACATGACCACCAAATGCAAG
The DNA here is from genome assembly GCA_009831015.1 of Picea engelmannii. Taxonomy (NCBI): domain Eukaryota; kingdom Viridiplantae; phylum Streptophyta; class Pinopsida; order Pinales; family Pinaceae; genus Picea; species Picea engelmannii. The sequence continues at coordinate 139,730 of ML796297.1, read as the reverse complement.
GGAGGTTTCAAACGAATCCGAACTTGGCGCTAGGACACGACCACATGGAGGCCATGCGACTAAGACCTCCACCGAGAAAGGCATTATGCCTCCTAACAATGTGACAAATACCCACCATTTGTGGGATTTTTGCGGTGTGCTGGGTTTAGGAACGTGAAATGCCCAAAAATCAGGTTCAGTTCACACATGTGTGTTTTGGAGGAGTAGAGACAACAAAGAATTGGGAGAAACTTCCAGGAAGTGATTCCAATTCAGTTTTTGGCCAAACCCGGTGTAGGAAGAGCCAAGCTAGGAGTTTTTGGACATTCTAGAGCCATTGAAGCCATCTGTTTTTCATTTTGAGCATTATAAAGCAATAATTTTGACACTTTGAGCATTAATGAAAATGATCCATTGGAAGCTGGACCAGGAGATGTAACCTAAGAGAGGGGTGAACTCCTTTATCATTTTGTTGTCTTAATGTGTTTACGTTGATGGTTGTTATGTCTGTTTATGCTGCTCATGATTAAGTAAAAAACTCATTAAGTTTTATGTGTTTGTAACTTGATCCTATTACCCAAACACATACAAATTTCACTTGCAATTTTAAAAAGACTCAAGCCTTTTCATTTTCAGATCAAGTTGGTATCGGAGCATAGGTTTTTGAAGGTTTGATTGTTTGCAAGTGTTTGTTTTCTAATGCTTACAAGGTTGAAGCTCACAAGAGGAGAAGGTCAACTTGTAGAGCCAAGTTCTCAACTTTCAAGAAGGAGAACTACACAATCACCTCAAGCTTCAAGGAGATATTCACCAAGTATGGCTCATGAGGAGAGTCATGAAACTCTTACTTCAGAGGAAGAACCTTTCAGAAAATATTTCTATGATATGACAGAAATGGTGAAAGTTTTATTTGAAAGAAATGCAATATTGCAAGGTGAAAGCTCAAATCATCCAAAGGGAAATGAAGATAGTGGTGATAAAACTCCAAAAGGAAATGAAGGGAATGGTGATACTCCACCTCCTTCACCTCCATCTTCCACCTCTTCTACCATTTCACAACCACCTCCAAATTCTCCAAAAGAACATGGTAAAATTCCTCTACAAACTCATTTGCTTAAGCTTGATATTAAGTTTGAATTGCCTATGTACAATGGAGAGGTAAATGCTAAGAAATTCGATAACAGGATTCGTCAGATTGAAGTGTATTGTAGGATACAAAGAATAAAATATGATGAAACTAAGATTCAAATTTCTTCTCTTAGATTGGAAAGTGCAACACTCATTTGGTGGGAAGCCAAAACTCAAAAGGACCTGTAGAAACATGGTAAAGTTTTATCCTCTTGGAATGATTTTATTGTTGCACTTAAAAGACAATTTTATCCATTAGCATACATGCAAAAAGTTATTATGGATTGGAAAAATTTTAGACAAGCTAAAGGGAAAAGTGTTCAAAGCTACACTCAATAATTTAGAAGAAGAGCTTTGATTTTGGGTATAGATTTATCTTCTCAAGAAACTTTACTCAAATACATTGGAGGATTGCATAGCTACTTGAGGCACACAATACTTATGTTTAACCCTACAAATCTAGGTGAAGTTTGTGTACATGCAACTCATTTGGAAGCAAGAGGGAGGATTTAACCTCAAGAGGGAAGCAAGAAGCCTTTTGTTAAGGGAGACAAGGGAAAGAGGAAATTCAAAGGAAATGGAAGAAAGAATGCTTCAGTCAAAAATGATGGAGAGAAACTCTCATGTAAACATTGTTCAAAGGATGGCCATGATGAAGACCATTGTTGGAAACTTCATCCTAATATGAGACCCAAAAATTTCAGCCATAAGGGGAAACCAAAGACTACTGCAACTACACAATATGATTTAGGTTATGATTCGAGTGATGAAACCAAGATTACAACCATGGGTTTTCAAGGTGAGGTTTATATTGCAAGTACTAGTTCTTCTAGTAAGTAGCCTCAATGAAACTCAACATGAAAAATAAAGAATAGAGCTTTTCCACATAAGGGTTATTTCAAAGCATGCCAAGATAGATACTCTTTTTGATATTGGATCTCAAGCAAACCTCATATCTGAAGACATTGTCAAGAACTTAAAATTAGAAACTACTCCACATCCTAAACCATACCCTCTAGGATGGATATGTGGCAATGCCAAATTGCATGTGACAAGAAGGTGTAAACTTAGATTTGCCATCACTGCAAATTTTATAGATGAGGTAGAGCTTAATGTTATTCCATTAGATATTTGTGGTATTGTGTTGGGAAACCCATATTTATATGATAGGAGAGCCATATTTCACCGTCATGAGAACAAGTATCATTTGTTTAAAAATGGATTTGAGTACATTGTTAGAGCACATACAAAGAAGCTGAATTTGTCACTTGTAAATGTTGGACAAATGAAGAGATTAGTCAATGCTAGTAATAATTTTGTCCTCTTGATGATCAAACCCAAATAAAATGTTGAAAAATAAGCTTTCCAAGGTTGTGATGCAAAGTTGAAATCTGATTTATATGAGGTTGTTAACCAATATGATGAGATGTTTCAGGAACCAAAATGATTGCCTCCAAAAAGGGGTATCCAACATGAGATAAAATTGCAACAAGATTGTCCTCTTCCAAACATTGGGATGTACAGGATGTCAGTCATGGAGAATGTTGAAATTAAAAAACAAATCCAAGAGTTGTTTGACAAAGGGGTCATCATGCCAAGCACATTGCCATGTGGGTCACTGATTGTTTTAGTGCCAAAGAAATATGGTACATGGCACATATGTGTATATTCCAGAGCCTTAAACAAGATTACGGTAAATAATCGTTATCCTCTTCCTAGAATTGATGATTTGTTTGATCAATTGAAAGATTCTAAGTATTTTACTAAGTTGGATTTGAGAATCGGATATCATTAGATTAGGATTGTTGAAGGAGACACTTGGAAGACAACTTTCAAAACAAAGCAAGGTTTGTTTGAGTGGATGGTAATGCCATTTGGGATTTGTAATGCTCCTGCTACATTCATGAGGGTCATGAATAATGTTTTAAGGCCTTTTCTTGATGATTGTGTGATTGTCTACTTGGATGACATTTTTATATTTAGCAAATCTCGTGAAAAGCATGTTATGCATGTAAAGCAAGTTTTGAATGACTTAAGAAATAAAATTTGTTTTTGAAGATGTCTAAATGTGAGTTTGGAAAAACCTCACTTGTTTACTTGGGAAATATTGTTGAAGGAGGAAAAATGAAAATTGATTCTTCCAAGGTCAAAGTCATTTTGGATTGGCCCAAGCCCTACAATGTGACAAAGGTAAGAAGATTTTTGGGAGCAACCCAATATTGGAGAAATTTTATTGCTAACTTCTCTTCAATTGCAGTTCCATTACATGCAATGACAAGCATCAAGCAATTTTTCCAATGGGGAGGAAAGCAACACAAATCTTTTGATGCATTGAAGGAGAAGATTAGTTCAGCTCCACTTCTTGCACTTCCTAATTTGAGACAACCCTTTGAGATCCAAACAGATGCAAGCAATTATGCAATGGGAGCAATCTTGTTACAACATGGTAAGCACATTTGTTTTCAATCTAAAACTTTTAATGGTGTTGTGATTAACTATCCTACTTAGGATAAGGAGTTGTATGCATTGGTGCAAAGTGTGAAAAAATGGAAACATTATTTGTTGGAAAAATAAACTATCATTCACACAGATAATCAACCATTGCTATACTTATAATCACAAACAAAACAACAACAAGCAAGGCACATCAGATGGATGGGTTTTTTACAACAATTCCACTTGGTTATAAGGTATAAGAAAGGCATTTATAAAAAAATTGTTGATACGATTTCTAGGCCAATTGTTAGTGCTTCAGTTATTCTTAAGCATAATTCTACCATGCATGAGATCTATGTTGAACAATATGATTTAGATGTTGATTTTAAAGAGGTTTATGCAACTTTGTGTCATTCTAACCAAGTCGAGGAATTGGATTACCATGTGCATGATAAGCTTTTGTATTATCTTGGCAAGCTATGTATTCCACAGGGTGAAAGAGTCAAAATCATAAGGGAAGCACATTCTCCTCTTATTGTTGGCCACTTTTGTGTAGGTAAGACAATGGTTAATTTGCAAACGTATTGCTATTGGCCTAAAATGAATGAAAGTGTTTCAAGATATGTAAGAGAATGTTCTTTATGTGCTACAAGTAAGCCTAGCAATAGAAAGTTGGGTTTGTATACTCCACTTTTGGTTCCTTCGCGTCCTTGGGAAATCATTTCCATGAACTTTGTAGGAGGTCTACCTATGTATAAAAAGAATCATGATTATCTTTATGTTGTGGTTGATCGTTTCAACAAAATGTGTATTTTGATGCCTTGTAAGAAGCAGGTTACAGCTAAACAAATGACACAAATGTTCTTTCAGCATGTTTGGGTACATTTTGGGTTTACTAAATCCATTATTTTTTATCAAGATTCGATTTATTGGGAAATTTTGGTTAAGATTATGGGCACTTATGGACACCAAGCTGAAAAAGAGCACAACTTTTCATCCACAAACCGATGGTCAAACAAAAGTGGTGAATAGAACAATATTGCATCTTCTTCGTGGTTATTGCAGCAAGCATCCTAAGCTTTGGGATGAGCACCTACACTACATTTAGCATGCTTACAACCGGGCTAAGCACTCTTCGACTCAAACATCTCCATTTGAGGCATGTTTTGGTTATTTGCCAAAATCTCCTTTAGATTTTATCTTTGGGAAATATATTGCTATTGATGGTCAATATGACATTGATAGAGCAAATAAGTTCATTGAACAAATTCAGTTGGTGCATCAAATGGTACAAGAACAATTGGAAAAGAGCCAAGCCAAGTACAAGACAAGACATGACAAGCATCGTGTTGATCACGGTTTCCAAGTTGGAGATGAAGTTTGGATTTACATTAGCAAAGAGAGGCTTAAAGGAGAAGATACAAAATTGAAACCAATTAGATATGGACCTTTCAAGATTCTTGAAAAGATTGGTAACAATGCCTTCTGTTTGGATTTGTCTCCTTATATGCAAATGTATGCAGTTGTTAATGTTGAGAATTTGAGATTCTATGAGCCTCCTTTGATTGAATATCAAGTACATCATGGTCAGGGTCCTTCCATAGATGATTTCTCATTAGAATATCTTTCAGAACTGCATGAAGATACAATCCTTGACATGAGCATGAGAACTTCAAAACGAGGGAATGTGGAATACCTTCGAGTTGGTCTTAAAGGAACAAATCCAAGCAAGGCTAAATGGATTGAGGTTAGAAAGGTGAGGGAACTATACCCTCATATTTAGATTGTCTGAAAGTAGTCTTTTGGAGGTCCAAAAGCTTCTCGGTTCATGTTCTCCTTCTAAATCAGTGACATTAAGTTTCATGTGTCTCTCTCTATCAACCTTGATCTGATTAGGATTGTCATTATATGGCAACCAAAGATGTGAATAATCTATTGAAAAATAACCATTGATCTTTTGAGACCAATCTCGACTTAAAATTAAACCATAAGCATCTAGGGTATCAACAACCATAATATCTATGATCTGAAAAATATTTGGATTAGAGGATAATCTAATAAGAACATCTTTTAACTCTTCGATAACTTTCACTTTTGTTCTATCCAATTTCACAATTTGAGTAGCTAATTTTTGTGGTTGTGCATTTATCTGAAGTGAAATAGAATATGGCATAATATTGGAGGATGTTCCAGAATCAACCAAGCAATTATGCATGTTTTTATTAAAAATTTCAAAACTGATAAGAAATGGAGGAGTGCCCGAGTTAGATTTATCTCCAATTAGAATTGAATCAATCTGATCATAAAATGTGGAGTTTTGAGCAACAACAACTTTTCCTTTATTCGATATCGTAGTAGAAGGTAATGAAGATTTGTCAGTCACACCTAAGGATTTTAACAAACTATTCTTCTGAGATTTCAACTTGCTTAATTCAAATAAATAAATATTTGCCTTAGTATTTTTCATATCATCTATGATATCATATTCAATTTTATCTGAAATAATCAAAGTTTTAATGACTGGTTTGTCTTCATTTTGTGATTTACCTTAAGTGGTAGCTGGGGGTGAATTTGAACTTTTGCTTCTAGTTTGAACAAAACACTCATTTTTCTCATCAATGGATGCTTCAAAAATATCCCAAAAAGCATTGGTATCTTGTACTTCTTCCACTTCTTCTTACCCTTCTTCATCATCTGTTGTAATCTCTTCACTTTCCAAAGTTGAAATCTGGCCACCTGGAGGTGTTTGCAAATTTCTTTTCACAAAAGGTCTAAAAGGATTCTTAGACACTTCAACTAGTTTTCCCTTCACATCAACCATTTTGTTTGTTATTATCTTCATGACTCTTTGAAGACTATCCATGTCAAACATATCTTTCTCTTTCTTCTCTTCTTTTGTTGCAACCTTCTTGAATGTCTGGGAACTTGATCCCTCTGTTGTAGGCTTACTTGCAATACTAGTAATTTCTTGCTCAACCTTTAATGCTTCCTACATTGCATCATTCAAAGTATTTTTGGTTGCACGTTTAACAAACATAGTAGCAGAACTAGGCAAAGTAGAAGAATAAAAATCAATATGAATTTCAACACCAGGTTTAGATGTGCCAAGCATCCAGTTAAGCAGCTTAAGAAATCTCTGATTAAAATCTTTAATTTTCTCTCTAGGTCCCATTTAAATCTTAGATAATTCAATCAGCAGAGTAGATGAAATTTTGTCATAGCCAAATTTTTTAATAAACATTTCTTCAAATGAGCCCCAACTTGTTATAGAATTAACTTGTAATCAAAAGTACCAACTTGAGGCTTCTCCTTCAAAAGTATATGGAAAAATTATGCAAATAACATCTTCATCATAAATGATCCTAAGATTAATGGCCAACAAGAATTTATTGATATGATCTTCACGAGAATGCTTAGATTCTGGATCAAACTTAGGAAGCCATTTTTCAGGATTCTTAGGGAGATCATGTTGATTTCCTGGGATATTGACTGTCCAATATTCCTCCATGGCCTCCTTGGTTGATTATCCATAATATTAGGTTGTCGTTGTGGAGGTTGTTGAGGAGGAGGAGAAGGAGGAAGTGGGGTAATCTGAGGAGGATGAGGCGGGGGTCTATTTCCACCACCACTTGCACCACGAGTCACTAGAATTGCTATTCTTAGCTAACATGAATGTAACAGATATTTGAAAGGTTGGACTCCCAATATATGACTCTGAGCTCTAGTGATAACTCCAATATCATATAAGGCTGAACCAGTAGAATGTGTGTATTCCTGAGAAGTTTCACCTAGACTTATAAGATTTTCAATTCATTGTTTGATTTGTTGAATAGGTGAAGCACTAGGATTTGGAGAAGTATCAGAAGGAAAATCAAGAGCATATGTATCGTTTAAAGATCTTTGAATAGGAGTTGCATATTGGAGGGACTTGTTTAGAAACTTCAAGAATATCATATTGGGAAGGAAAAACTTCAGGGTTTAAAGATGAGGATCTTCATGGAGGTCTTGAAGTTGTTGGAGATCTTGCAGGTGAGGATGAACTCTTTGGATGGCTAGTGGTTTTATGAGATCGTTTGGCCATTCATAGTCAGAGTGCCCTCCTTCTAGCACAAAAAATGTTGATGGTCATAAATAACCATAATCAACATTGGGGAAAATCGCCCGGTTAGGGTCCTGAATTAAAGCCTTTTCCGTTGAAATGGTGATTTTGATTGGTTATAGGTCCAATTACCCATTATTATATTAATCTAAATAATAAAATTTAACTAATATTATACTTGCACTTCGGGGTGGCAGGAGCGAGAGGGGTCATCATTTTCCCACGAGGAAATCAAACAGTCACCTTCCACTGGAGCCTCGAAATTGCATCCAATAATCAAGATGAAGCTTACACTCTTTATCAAAGCCTTCTCCTCACAAAAAATACGAACATTCACTCCCTTTCGGTCATTGGCGATTCTAAGATAATCAAAAATCATGCCCGCAAAGGCTCCCACCCCTTGAATATCCACTTAAATGCCATATTCCATCGAATCTCAGAAACTATCAAACACTTCTGCAATGTTTCCTTTTTTCATGTTCTTAGACGCAATAATCAAATGGCCGATACTCAAGCGAATATGGCAATCAATCTGCAGCCGATTTCGTTGGTTGTCAATGGACTCACTCAACTAAGTCTCATTCCATGATCCAGTCACCCACCCGGCAAGCACTTGACATCTGGCGGCCAACTCACCTGTCCGCTCAGCTAGACACTTGGACTACGAATCTGGCCACCAACATGAACCATTCACGTCACAACACCTCTCCTTTGACTCCACCACTTGGCTCTAGCATCTAGGCCAACACACTATTATACCTCACCTCTCGCCACCTTGATGCTCCCTCCTTCACCTCAATGCATGCCACTCTTTACACAACATCCATCTCCCCCGTCTTGGGAAGTCACTTCGACACTCTTCCGACTGCTTCAGATCGTGGTAACAAGACCTGGAGGGGGACAAATTCGCTCAACATGACTCCATGGGAGTATTATACATTGAATTCGAGTAATGTGAGCAGTACCAGAATCAATAGAGGGCATGGTAGCAACTCGTGTGTCCATTCAAAAACGGGTAATCAGAATCGTCCTCTGAATCTTGCGCAGATGATGGATCATATCAGAAGTTGCATGGTGAATTACTTGGGCCTTTTTCATACTCTGCAGAAGAGAGAGAACTCCAACCCTCCTCTGAACGCAAATATTGGCTCTTGCATAATTCAGATAGGCAACGAAAGAAATCCCAGCAAAATGATAAAGAGTATAGGCAGCCAGAGCGTCATCTCAATGGAAGAGCATGAGGAATTGGTTAATACGGTGCAAAAACTGCAAATTCAGCTCAAATCCCTCTCAACTCAAGTCTTAACCATAACTTAAATCACCATCCGGCACCAGGGAGAGCATTAGCGGACAAAGGATGAATGCAAGGTGCTAAGGCAACATATAAAAATTCTTCAGTTTGGGGTTGGACCTGTTTCACCTTCAGCTTCCCCAACATCTTCTGCAACCATCTCCGATGAAGCCTATTCTCCTGGACCTCGACCGCGACTGGACCTAAATCTGAGTCTTTCAATGGAAGGAGAACCTCTAGCACCGGACGAGAACAATATTTAAGTGTATGCTTTGTTTAACAGTTTTTTTGTTAGGCTCTTATTGTATGATCTTCACTGTAAAATCTCTCGTCGACTTTAGAATAGTATAAATTCTTGCCTCCGCTCACCACATACCTAATGGGAGCTTACTGGGAGACGAATTTTGTAATTACAGGTCCTGCAACTCAATTTTTGTACTTCTCTTGCAATTCTTTGCAACTCTTTTAATATAAATTCTGTGGTTTTTGTTAAAAAATATATATATTATACTCACACTTATTATTATTTCGAAACTGCACACTATCTAATATAAATAACAAAACATATTATTTAATTAAAAAAAATTATATTTAACTTATCCCAACCAGATTCAAAATATTACTCTTACAAAAGAAGATTTTCAAAGTATATATTTATGGAAAATGATAAATAAATATAAAAAAAATATTTTTTGGAAAATAATAAGTAAAACTAAACCTATGAATATAAAATTAACTACCACCACCCGGGTAAAACTTTCTTTGTATATGAATTAAATAAAATTGAAACTACGTTTAAAAATATAGATCTTTATAACATAATTTCTATGAACCAACTGTGTATGAAATGGAAGATCTCTCTAATCAGTTAGAACAAATCTTTAAATGAAACAACATTCATATACAATTCAAATATGACCAATCTTCATATGCAACAATAACTAAAATAAACACAATCAATCACCAGTAATTAATTGCATAAATTAAGATATTGTAACATAAATGATATATCAATATGATTTTTAAAAAATAAGTGAAACATCAAATATCAACAACAGTACTAAAGATATGTGTTTGTATTGATATCCAAAATCAAATGATCCAGTATAAGTATAAGTCAGAAAACTCTACAGTAGTGTAAAAGTTCACTTTCTGTCAAAAATTCTAAACCCCTACACCAAGCTTAACTTCTCTTTTATAGAAAAGAGTTCCAGCTAATCTTAACTACTAAAATTAATTAAATGATATTGTTTTCCTCAAAACTAGGAATGGGAAACCATTAATAGTTCTTGGTTCCCAAACTAAAAAGAAATTACAATAAAAACAAAGATAGGCTTTTTCAAAATAAACTAACTGATATTCTTCATTAGCCCAGCCTCATAACTTGGATAGATGATATGTCCATGATTTTCGATCCATAACCTGTTTTGTACACATGTCAAAACGAAAATAAATTTTAAAAATAAATAAATAATAAATCAGAGCAACTACAAAATTTTTAATTATGTAGTTGCTCTTACTAAAAATAAAAATAAACAGAATCAAATGAAATAAAATCATACCAGTAAAATAAACTTTACTATTTACAGTTGAGCATTAAGATGTTGAATTTTTAAACTCTGAATTGACGAAAAATGTTTATTCCTGGAGAATTTATCGTCACAAAATCTTCTTTTTTGTTATGCTTGGAGCTCAATAGTTGTCTCTTGTTATCCTCGACCAATGATTTATTCTCGGATCTGAGTAATTGATTTTCTAATTCAAGATCAATTAAGTTATTTTGCAATAATGGAACAACTTCAAAATACTTCTTCTACCAAAAGGAAGCTTCTCGTCTAAAATCGATAATGGATTTTTCGTCCATGGATTTTCCTTCGACAGGTGAAGGATCTTTTTCCCGAGAGGAATCAGCTTGAACCTCCTTAATTTCGTCATCTTCAATGTGAATAGGAGAATCCATACTAGCTACCTTTGTGGCCTTGTTTCTGACAGACTTGGATATTCGCCGACCTTGGCGTTTATTCACGATATTAATCTGTTTATTGGCGTTTATTCTCGTTAATCAAAGAAACCGCCTTACCTTTATGATTGTATTTGGTGGAAATTATATCTTCATATATCGTATTTGATGGAAATTATATCTTCATCCAAGTGCAGCACGATATCCCCAATACAAGCGTATTTCCCGTTAAAACTAAGCGTAAATGCCTTAGCCACTCGAAGATTATGGCCGTGAAATGACATAAGGAAATCAAACTAGCTTGCTTGCTTAAGCATGGGAAAAACCTCTTCGTTCGCCTCAACAAATCCAGGCCTTGGGGGAAAAACCTATTAGTATAAATACGAATAGGGATCGAAATAAGAACTCCATTCCAATTCAAAAGATATTTCAAACATTAATGTTTAAAGAAAACAAAACATGGAACCTATTTACAAGGAAAACGAAAATAGATTGAAAAGAATTTTTAAATAAAAAGGGGCCCAAATTTTGTAATGAAGCAAGAAACGCAAATTTGGGAAGGTTGTTGTTTACCACAATACAATGATACCATTTTTGAAAGCTTGAAATCTACTTCCACCACCCCTCTCTTTGGACCTACTGCCCGGTCAAAGTCTACCCATCTCGGGACAACAATGTTACTGTATAACGTGAAAGCAAAGTTTGGCATGTTAAACACATGTTTCTCGACAATATTGAGGTAATTTACCAATAAGTGTCGTATATTAATTTTGATAAATCTTGTCACACAATCAACATTAGAAATGGTTGCTTTTATAAATGTTAAATGGCCTTGTACATTTATATATCCCACTAACTGCATCATATTGAAAGATAAGGTTCTTCCTAGTGATAATGTTTTGCTCGGTAGCTGCAAAGAGGTAAAGCAGTTGTTGAAAATGTTGGGTGTTAAGTATGCATGTCTGAATGATTGTATTCTATATAGAGGAGAATATGAAGACAAAGAGATATGTCTGAAATGTGGGCATGACAGGTACCATAAATCAAATAAAAATGGTAAATCACATGGTCCTCCTCATAATATATTGAGGCACATGCCTATAATCCCAAGGATTCGAAGGCTCTTTCGTTGCAAAGAATTAGATATGTTGCAGGGATGGCATGCCTCACACAAAAGTGAGTCTCCCAACAAATTCAATAGCCACGAAGCATATAGAGGATACGTGGCCAGAAAAATTCAAGGATGAAGTGTGAAGTCTACGACTCAACATAGTAATGGATGGCATGAACTCATATTCCCTCCAAAACACCAACTATTTGGTTTGGCCTATAGTAGTGATCAATAACAATATTGCCCCATGGTTGTCCATGAAGAATGGACATCTTATGTTGGCTCTTATAGTCCCTGGTAGAAGACAAGTTAAAAATATGGATGTCTACCTACAACCATAGGTAGATGAATTGAAAGAATTATGGGAAGGGATACATGTATACAATGTATCAAGACCCATCGCAACATAGAGGAGTTTTACATTGTATGGCATATGTGCTTACACCACACATGATTATCCAGTATTAGGAGTTTTCTCTGGTAATTAACATGTTTATTGATTTGTTTATATACATAACAATATTTATTTGCATATTTAATTCGTTGTGATTGACATTATATTATTAAACTCTAACGTGTTATGTATACAATAATTTTGCAGGTCTTATAACTAAAGGATATCATGGATGTAAATGTTGTGGACCTTCTCATAAGGCTAGGTGGTCCAACCAACTACAAAATCTAGTGTACAACTGCTCCAGGGTATTCCTCCTAGAAGAACACCCTTATAGAAGAGAAATATCTGCTTTCAATGGTAAACTAGAGAGAACCCAAAGGCCTGCAATAATGACACCAACAGAATGGCGTAGAGCATATGAGAGAGAGAAGGAGAAGGAGATTACATAAATGTTTGATTCAAATGGGGAGCCTATGTTCGATGATCTAGAATTCTTCGACACCTATGTTGACAAATTGTCCATTGGGATGAAAAGGAAATCTATCTTTTATAAGCTCCCATATTGGGGAGATTGCCCACTTACTAGATCCCATGCATATATTTAAAAATGTTTCATCTTTTTTATGGAGGCACATATCATCGAAAGAAAGTGACACATTGGTTGTGAGGAGAGATCTTATTTCTTCAAAAACTAAAAAGAAACATTGGCCAAGATAAGAAAGTAGAGGAGAGGCCGGTCCCTCTTGATCTTTCAAAGAAGGTGATGTCCCATGGATTTTGAAGAAAGAAGATATTTTTTGGCAAATGAAGTTATATTGGGTGTGAAGGTGCCTTCTTTAGATGGGTCTTCCCTACGAC
>ML796297.1:112242-123304 GCA_009831015.1 Picea engelmannii | reverse complement strand
GTATTTTCATTTTCATCATGTTCAAATATAAAAATGATAACATAATAACTTAATTAGAACTGTTGTAATTTAACCTATTTAAATCTATCATTTGTACTATATACAGTTAATATATCAAAACATTTCTAAAAGTCAGGTATAAGCAACTTTGTTGCTAATTTCACTTGTTTTATACATGAGTACTTTATTTTAGATATATTAAAAAATAAAGTACTTACTTAAGAGTACTTTACTTTATGGAGAAAGTTATATAACATGACCTAACATCAACAACAACATAAACATATAAATTAAGTACATCAACATGAACAAAAAAAATCTTATATATATATATATATATATATATATATATAAGAAGCATGTTTTGGAGGAATAGGTGATGTGCCCTGCTCATTTGGGTGAGGTGAACGAGGAGGAGGAGAAGGTATTGAAGCAGAAGCACCATCACCACCCTAATCTGCAACTAAAGTAGAAGCTCCATGATCACTTGCAGCCTGATCAACATCAACACCCGAAGGACGAGGAGGAGGTACTGAAGAAGAAACACCATGATGACCAACCTCATCAACATCGGCACCTGGAGGAGGACTAGGAGGAGATATTGAATAAGAAGTGCCAGCATCAGCACCCTGATGATCATCATCACCACCCTAATCATCATCAGTACTGGAGGACGTGCCATCCCTCATCCCTACCAGTAATCTAGCAATTGCAATGATATGATGCATAAGAGACGTCATATCACGTGGAAAGTTTGTCCAGAGCTGCAAGAGATCAAGGTAAGCCTTGATGTATCGCATTTGGATAGGGCGGACTCTCACACCAACCAAAACTGCACTCAGTCTGTCACACACCTCCATCCTATATCTGAGATCTGGTCTACGCCACATGTCGGGTGGTATATGCGGCTGAGGACCCTGACCCGCCGCAGCCTCTGTCATCTCCTCATTTGCATCAGGTGGCAAGGGATGAGGCATGTCCCCAACAAATATTCCAGCATCTAGAAAATATAACACAAATTAATAATTAGTCGACAATTTCATTAAATAATTTAATAAAATACATTAAAGAACGTGCTAGAATAAAATTATTCAAATTAAGTAAGATAATAAAATGAAAGTACAAGATTCATTTAAATCTTACATCGATCATCTGGTGTCTCATCCATTGTGAAGAGGATTTTGGGACATCCTCTCCAATCTGTCCCCGTGTAAGGGAACGACACCATCACAAACACGTGATCTACCTCACTGGCTAATAGATGAAGTGTCTCCCTGGAAATCCTAGCTGGAAAATCGGGCATGCCCCTCTTGGGCATCATCTCGCTCCACATGTGCATCCGCACCTCGGTCATCGACTTAGGAGGCCACGAACAAAACTAGGTCTCGTATCTGGAAACCTCTCAAAAAACAAACAAAATAACTCTGAAGCAAATGGGAAGTTCGCCCTCCCATCTATCATAACACAACATTTATCTAGTGCTATACAAAACTGCCTCAACAAAATGGCAGACCACCTAATAAGTCGTGCTCTTTGTATCAAAGAATCAACATAATATAAAAGCACGCAACAAATGCGCCAACCATCACCAGTAAAGTGTGAAATGGTTGACAGTAACAGTGAGTGGCACCTAATGTCCTCTGCAACGAATGAGGTGATCTATAATTGTCCACCAACCACCTGAAAATCACTAGGAGAAGGTATATCACACACAATATACCTCTGAGAGTAGGCAAGATGACTCTCAGTTGCAACACCCACTGGGACATCGAGAATATGGGGAAAGTCCTCCCCTCTCCTAGATAGCCCAGCAATAAAATACATATCCTCCTTAGTGGGATGGTACCACTAATGAGGAATGAATTTGAATGTGTGTTGATGGGAATCCCATCGACATATCAAATGCGCAAGAAAGACAGAATTCCCCTTCAGGGATGTAGCCTCCTTGTAGTACTTGAGGAGGCCTACATTCCTCAAGAGGACCCGCATAGCTACAATACTAGGTTGAGGGTTCAAATCCCTCTCCCTCTCTTTGGACTCCCACTCATGAACCATATTCTACTGGTCCACTCTTTGTTGTTGCTCCTGATCCTTGCGTTGACGTCTTAGCATAATTAACATATAAATTACAACAACATCATACATAAAAACATAACTTTTTTTTCAGTAAATGAAAAATTTATTTCAAAATATGCAAACTTGAATTTTTTTCAAAAAAACAAAAAATTAACCATCGTTGCGCCTGCAAAATAGTCACGTACCACCCACGGTACACACACATATCTTATCCACCACATGCAAAATGTAATTATTTTAGGGGGTGCATAGTAGTTATCAACGCACCGGTACGCCCCATTGTATACAACACACTGCGAAAGCACGATGCGTCTAGATACTACAACGCCCTAGTGTGTTCCATTCATCACAATGCACTGCTTAAAATAGACACTCATTTTAAATGGTGTTTTGTATCCATGCTTGTGCATCGTTTCGTTTCATATAATCCACGCATCGATTGAAAAACAAAATAATGTCCACGGTGCGTAGTTTATTATGTACGCATCGGTGCCTTAACTATCAAGGACACACTGCGTGAACACCTATCTCTTTTTAATGGTGCATACATTTTTATGAACACACTGGTGCATTCACTATAAACAACACACCTTTAATGGAAACTATTCATTTTCAATCTTGTGTCATTTATTATGAACGGGCTGGTGTGTTCATTATAAACAACGCATTGGTGTGTTTATTAGGAATGCACCATCGAAAATAAATAGTTTCCATTAAACGATGTGTATAGTTTTATGAACGCACTGGTGCGTTCACTATAAACAACACATCATTTAATGGAAACTATTTATATTCGACATTGCGTCGTTTATAAGTACTCACTGGTGCGTTCTGTATTATGACACACTAACGAAAATGACCTATACATTTTTGGTGCGCCCTATAAAATCTACAGGGTGCACCGCACACGGTGCGAGCCTAACGGCTTGAACACACCGCGGAGAAAAAAAATATAATAAAATAAAATAAAATGAAAAACCATGCAAATTTTACTAAATTTCACAATTTAATCTGGTAAAAATACAATATGCAAAGAAATAAAGAATTTAGCTAAACATTTTCTCGTTGAGGAGGCATGGTTGGGATGTACTGAAAAAAATGAAATTTGCCCACCGTATGGCAAAATTGGAATCCCACGAACCAAGCACCGAATGAAAACAAAGTAAGCAATAGAAGCACCAATGACAGTGCACTTCGGTTGGGCAAAGGTGGCACCGGTGCTTGAGAGCTTCTCTGCACTAGAAATGGTAAAAATGGTTTTTTATCGACGGTTTTTTTTATTTACCCTTGTTCGAGTGCACCCGCGTTAAGCGCATCGGTGCTCACCGCTACAAACAGTGCATCATTATTTTTTTTAAATCGTGTGACGATGCACCATATGGAACGCACCGGTGCGCTCCGTGTACAAAGGCGCACCGTTAAGATTTTTATAAAAAAAAAATGCAAAGACTGTGCATCTGTTTGTTGTGCATCGGTGCTCGCGAGCTTCTTTTATATGATGTGCAACGTTGTTTTTTATTTTTTTTTTAAATAAATCTGCAACAATGCATCATTGTCTATTCACACCCATGCGTTGATTTCTGGTGGCGCATTGTTGCATACAGTACATTGTTATTTAAAAAAAAAAACCTTGCGATGGTGCACCGGTGCGCCCAATGGACAACGGTGCACTGGTATGCATTTTTAAAAGGAAAAATGTGAAGATGGTGCACCTATTTGTTGCACATCACATCAGTGTGTCTGTTTCATGCACACCGATACTCGCGAGCTTCTTTTATATGATGTGCACCATTGTTTTTTTTTTAAATAACTGTGCAACAGTGCACCGTTGTATATTAGCACCGAAGCGTTGATTTCTTGTAGCTCACCGGTGCGCTATAGTATTATAAATGCATAGTTAAAAAAACGTTTGCTAAAACATCCGCCTGCGCACCTCCGCTACAAACTGATTTTTGGGCTATTTTTATAGGGGCTTCCGCAAAAACCTTCGCTATAGGGTCTTTTCCTTGTAGTGATTGAATCCCGCTTTGTTCGATAGGATACTGATTCTGAGTCGACCATTTGCTCGATTATCAGTGAAATGGTACCAATTTAAGATCGAAGTGCCAAATCAGGAAAAAAATGTCTAGCCTAAACCAACAAGCTTGATTTGGCTCACATTTGGATAGAGCACCTAGATGTACCTGAACTCGAGTTGAATATGAAATGAAATGCTTATAGTTCAAGATAATATTCTTGACTTTGCAGAGAATTAATCAATTTGTTAAAAAATTGTACAAATTGCTACAACTACAAGAGTGAATTTGATGCGTAGTTTGTTTGTTCGATAGTTGGTTTGGATAGTTGGTTGTCACTGATGTCAACCCTTGGATAGTTAATTGACATTTGTATGATCGATATTAATGAGTTAGTAGGGTACATTTGATGTAGTCTACATGTAGCCCCGAAGGTGTGGTTATGGGACCCAAAGTTGATTAAGTAATATGGACATGAAGGACAATAAAATTGCAGGTAAGACACTCATAGATGGATAGTCCTTTTTGTGTAGTTTCTAGTGATACGTGGTACACCACGTGGTTCCTGACGGTTAGGGAGATATGGCTTTGTGAAGTTGGAAGCCCCGAAGAATGGTCAAGAAGCCCATAGTTGGTTACAAGTCTTTAATGAAAGGGTAAAATAGTCGTAACAAGAAATTTCAAGAAGCCCTGAATTTAAGGAAAGAGGTCCTAAATGTAATGAAAGAGATTACTTAGAAAAAGTATAAATACACCTCAATAAGTCTCTCATAAGTACATGATTTATACACACAAGTTCATTGAATATCTATCTAAGTGATCAAGTGATTCTTATCTGAGGTAACAAAGGATATATGAGGCATTTTTTAGAGGGAATATGAAGTAAAGAAGGTCGAAATTGCAAGGGAGGATGAAGTCTTGTGAGGATGTGTTCTAAGGTATGTTATTTATAGGTCATCTTATCGTTTTCTCTATAATGTTTTTTCTAGAATGATTCAGATAACAAAATCTAGAGGTTATTGAGAAGACATATCAAGTTACCTGTGTCATAAATTTTAGCTTCTGGGTCGTTGTATTTTGGGAGATACAGTCTATGAAAGATAGGGTTTTTGGCTAGTCCCGAGACTAGTCTCAAACATGTGTTCTCGATAAAACAATGATAACTTTCTTCATAGAAGATCCAAATTCAACGAGACAAAATTCATTGGATAGGGTACAATATATAGTATGTTCTGTACAATTTCAAGATCCATATATTAAATATTCCATGCTTGACATTGTCTACAAGTTAGCTCTCTAAAATAAGTCATAACTCGCCAAGGTCTGCCATTTTTGCTATAACTCATTTTCTGGGATGTTCCAAGCTATGAAAATTGGAGGAATTGCAAAGAAGAAATTGAATACAATTTTTATACATTTATTCATTACAGTTACAGAGTTATGCTTTTTGAAATTTAGGGTTTGTGACTAATCCGAAAACTAGTTTCATGGGACTAAGGTAAAGTTTGATGAATAAGTTATTCTCTTGTTGTTGAAATTGAGGAAGGTCTGCAGGTCTATGATCACATACACTAGGTATGTTACATAATTGCAAGTATGTTTATATGCATGTTTTGAGGGTCACATGTTGATGATGTTATAGTGTATGGCATGATTGAGACATATCATGAGTGATATGGTATATGATTGAGGCACATGGTTCGAGGTACATGATTGGATGCATGTCTTGTTGATATTGGTATAATACTTGTTGAGGCATAGTTTGGTTCTTTGTTTAGCACATGATTGAGGTGCATGTTGGACACTTGATGTTGGCATAGTGCTTGAGGCACATCTTGGTGATATTGGCATATTGGTGGAGGTTTGGTGCATGGTTGATGCACTGGTTGTGTTACAGGTTGATGTACATGGTTGACGTGCATGGTTGGCACATGGTATGTAATAGTTCTTGATGTACATGGTTGATGTGCATACATATTGTGGTACAGGTTGATGCATGTTAGCTAGAGAATCAGGGAGTTGGAGCTTGAGAACTAGGTGGTTGTAGCCACCTTTCGGTTGGAGCTGGAGAACTCAGGGGGTTGTAGCCTCCTTCTGGTTGGATCTAGAGAATTCATGGAGTTGTAGTTTCCTTCAGGTTGGATCCTATAAATAGGAGGTTGTATCCTCCTTCTAGTTGCAGCTAGAGAATTGGGAAATTGGTGCTTCCTATGAATGAATTCTTAATATATATAAGAAAGAATTATGTGGTTTTCTCCCATTTGGGTTTCCACGTAAATATTGGTGTATTGTGTTCTTGATGTGATGTTGATGTAATGTTTATTATGATTACATGCATATGATATATTTATTGAATGCAATCCTAGATGATACATCGATGATAAACTGTTGAACATTGTTGATAAAGTGAAAGAATATATATTGTGGTTAAAAGTGGTATAAATTGCTTGTACTGATTCAACACCCCCCCCGCTCAATATTCCAACAATTGGTATCAAAGTCGGTTCCTTCAAGAAACAATTTAATCACTTGAAGCTAGATCATTGAGCGTAGTATGAATGGAGTACCAATGTTCAATGGTCAGAGTGGTCTGAAGTATCAGATGTGGATAAAATGAATGAAATTTTTTTACAGGCACAGGGGTATGATGTTTGGAACTCAGTTGTTACATGATACAATGCTACAAAGAAACCAAAGACTGTATCCAAGAAGGAATTGAAAAGAAATAATAAAATAACATTGGATTTTGTCTTGGAAGGATTACCTGATTCAGTAAAGGACAAAGTGGGACTATGTTCTTCAGCTAAAGAACTTTGGGACAAGCTACATAATGTCTATTTTTCTCCAATCACAAAATCAGAGAATGCCAACGAAGATATAGGTACAAAACAAGAAGAAAGATTCTCATCATGTCAAACAAATTCAGAAGAAGAGTACGAAGAGGCAGAAGTTGATTATAGAGAAAAAATTATCATTGCAACTAAATATCTAAGGATCGAAAGAAAAGAAAACAAGTCTCTCCAAGCATAAATAAAGAAGATGGAAGAATAACAAAACTCTAACACCAAAGAAGTCGAGCAGATGATAATGATGCTAAAGAGTCAGCTAGAAGAAGCCAGAAGGATTGAAGAAACTCTTGAGGATTAGAAGCAGTATTTGGAAGCCAAAATAACAACACAGAAGGAAGAAGCAAAAAAGAGAGAGAAGATACTGACAGATCATCTCAAGGAAATAACTAATGATTTAAATCAGCTTGAAGTGGAGTTCAATCAACAAGAAAGAAAACTTGAAGATGAAATAATCACATTGAAGATCCAACTTGAAGAAGCAAAGAAAACATACGAAGTCATGAGGAACCAGATGATGAAGAAAGAAGAAGATGTGGAGAAGCTTGAAGAAGAAGTTATCATGTTAAGAGTACAAGTTGTCAAGATCAACATGAATGTTGAAGAGAAATAAACATCCACATCATCAGTTGAAGAGAAGCCCCCCAAGTTTCGAGAAAGGAAGAATGAACATAAGCCAAAGACTTATGCAGAAGTCACTAAAGGTTCGATAAAGAAGGAAGAATGCAAGACCTTGAAGAAGAACATTCCAGAAGTGCAAAAGACTCAAGAAGAAGACTACAGAAGAAGATCCTCCATGTTCAAGCCACAAAAAATCCTCAATCATGATCATGATCAGCCAAGGAAAGAATTCAGAAGGACTACACCACAAAGAATATCATTCACTCCCAGGTACATAAATTTCTCTTATGGCCATTGTTTTTATTGTACTAACTTTGGACATAAGGATGCATATTGCAGGGATTATGGAAGAAATGTTCAAACAAGAAAAGATTATGTGGCCCCACATGACATTGAATGTTACTAGTGCCATAACTATGGACACATAGCTTGTGATTGTATAAGCATGATGGACACTTCTTTGAGAAAGAACATTGATATCAGATATAAGAAGGTTTGGAAAAGAAAACAAGAACATGCAAAGGAATATCAGATGAATGGACACCCATAAGTCATACTCTCAGGATTGAAAATAGTACGAGATGAAGACAAATCTACAAGGGAAAAGAAAGATTCCAGATATAGGAAGGTTTGGAGAATAAATGAAAAAAAAAAAGAACATGTGAATAAAGACCAAGTCCCAGAGATCGTAGGATTTGCAGTAGTATGAGAAAGAAAAGAAGAGAAGGTGAACAAATATCAAGTTCAAGAAATTTTACTTTCAGGAATTGTAGTGTGAGATCAATCCATGGGCAGAAAGGAAGAAGTTAGAGTTCAAAAGGATGATGAGTCTACAGACGAAGATAAAGATTACTTCGCATCAGAGCGAGTATTTTTCTGAGCCATCTGGCTTGGAGACTCCCAATAAATATGTATGTTGAACATGGGGAGTCCATGCAATAGAAACTATAGATTAGAGAACCATCTTTTGAAGCAGTATGAAATGTTTCTAGAGACAAATTCAGAATAGTCAGATAGTAGAAGTACAGAGTAACAAATTGATTAGTTGAGAAGTAGTGTTCCCACACAAGTATCAGTTGGCAGGCATAAGTTTATGATTCTATTACACGTATATATTTAGGTAGGGATATCCTCAGTACAGGTTGTTCTAGACATGCAGAGTTTGATGATCAGATAGATCAGATCAGTGGACATATTTGATTATGTTTGATCAACATGAACATGTGATGATCAATTGTAGTATATTCAAGAGAAGTCTTAAGAATGGTATGGTGACAGATGGGTCAACATTATGGACAGTTCATAAGTAGGGTTATGAAAAATTGTGGCAGATGGACAAAGATGGATTCATGAGATGCTTAGCAGGTACAAGAAACATGGGTCTGATGCATAGCAACATATTTACAATTGGAATCAGTGGAAGTAGTTGGAATCAGTTGGTCACATAAAGGAAAGCAGTGAAAAACACAATAGAATAGGGAAAGAGAAACCCTCGGCAGAAGTTATATCATCAAAAGAACATTGTTGAACAATATGGTCAAGTGCACATGAAAAGTAAATGAAGAAATGAAATTTTGCATGTTTTTTATATATGTCAGTGAAATTCAAGAGGAAGCACCAATGAACAATAAGCAGCATTGGAAGAGAGGAAAGGAGACATAGACAGGTAGCCCTACATTGATCTACATCTTACAAAAGAGTCATCAGAGAGAAAGATCCAGAAAGGAATATTAGTAGCATACAGATAGGGAGACATACCCACAGGGGGAGTTATTCTTTTACCCATGATTGATTACAATAGGAACAGTGACAAGAGGAGACATATCGACAGGGGGATTTACCTTTTCATCAAAGAAGGAGAGAAATAATAAAGGCATGGAAACATAGAGAAAGAACAGATGCATGAAGATTGGGGGAGTAGCCCCAAGGAGAGATGCCCTTTTCCATTGATGTCAAAGGGGGAGAGTGAGGAACAATGATGAGGAGTGATGATTAGTTGGGGAACATGAGTATTGGAGTATGAGTGTTGCCATCAATGTTGGTGGTGCCATCAATGTCAAAGGGGGAACTTTTTGTACAATTGGTTGTCATTGATGTCAACCTTTGGAGAGTGATCTTGGAGATTGAATTCAACCCTTAGAGATTGATGTCAACCCTTAGAGAGGTCTAGATATGTTGGACAATTGATTGATATTTGTATGATCGATATTGATGGTGAGTTAGTTGGGTACATTTGATGTACTCTACATGTGGCCCCGAAGGTGTGGTTATGGGACCCAAAGTTGATTAAGAAATATGGACATGAAGGATAGTAAAATTGCAGGTAAGCCTCATATATGGATATTCCTTGTCGTGCAGTTCCTCGTGATATGTGGTACACCACGTGGTTCCTCACGGTTAGGGAGATATGGCTTTGTGAATTTGGAAGCTCCGAAGAATGGTCAAGAAGCCCCTAGTTGGTTACAAGTATTTAATGAAATGGTAAAGTGCTTGTAATAAGAAATTTCAAGAAGCCCTAAATTTAAGGGAAAAGGTCCTAAATGTAATGAAAGAGGTTACTTAGAAAAAGTATAAATACACTTCAAGAAGTATCTCATAAGTACATGATTTATACACACAAGTTCATTGAATATCTATCTAAGTGATCAAGTGATTCTTATCTGAGGTAACCAAGGATATCGAGGCATTTTTCAGAGGGAAGATGAAGTAAAGAAGGTCGAAATTGCAAGGGAGATTGAAGTCTTGTGAGCATGTGTTCTAAGGTATGTTATTTACAGGTCATCTTAGCATTTTAACTATAACTTTTTTTCTATAATTATTCATATAGAAAGATATAAAGGTTATTGAAAATACATATCAAGGTATATGTGGTAGAAATTTCATCTTCTGGGTCGTTGTATTTTGGGAGATACACTCTATGGAAAATAGGGTTTTTGGCTAGTCCCGAGACTAGTCTCAAACAAGTGTTCCGAGTCAAACAGTCATAACTTATTCATAAAAGATCCAAATTCAGTGAGACAAAATTCATTGGATAGGGTATAGTCATTAGTATTTTTTCTACGATTTTCATATCCAGTTATCAAATATTATGTGTGTGGCATTCTCTACATGTTATCTCTCTCGAATAAGCTAGAATTCAGCAAGGTCTGCTATTTTTGCTATAAATAATTTTTTGGGATGTTCCAAGTAGTACAAATTGGGGGAATTGCAGAGAAGACATTGAAGAATATTGAGTACAATTTTTAGACCTTTATTCATTACAAGTATAGAGTTATGCTTGTTGAAATTTAGTGTCTGTGACTAATCCAAAAACTAGTCCCATGAGACTAAGGTAAAGTTTGATGAAGATGTTATTATCTTGTTGCTGAAGTTGAGGAAGGTCTACAGGCCTGTGATCACATACACCAAGTATATTATAGAGTTACATGTATGTTTATATGCATGTTTTTAGGGTTACATGTTGATGATGTTATGGTGTATGGCATGATTGAGACATATCATGAG
>ML796297.1:94584-109052 GCA_009831015.1 Picea engelmannii | reverse complement strand
AAAAAAAAATATTAAATATAATAATTATATTTAAAAATGTCGTTCCATTTTCCAAGAAAAGAAACTTTGTATTTGATATTTTAAAAGTTGAAATCAAATACACATAAATTGGCCTTTTGGCTCTTAGTCGATTTTGAGAAAATCCTCGGCCTAGACTCCTAGGACATATTACAGTTTTCTTTCATGACAAACATGATTCTTTATGATATCTCTAATGCCCCTTAAGGGGAAACTCTCCCTAAGCTAGCCTCAACCAGTGTGGTGTGTTCTAACTTTCATGGAATGTTTTGCTCATGCCATCCAAATGCAAGCATTTTCCTTTTTCTCCTTTAGTTTCATGATGATCTAGCCTCACATCAATCCTCATCCCTATCAGATGACTCAACCATGGTATATCAACTCGTATCTTTTACGCCTTAGATGACATATGCATTTGCAGATGGTACACTATGATTTCATTGCACATCATCATGGTACTTTGGTTTAGTTTGCTTTAATTCACTTAATGTGCTATGCTCTTGTGTATGGGTTTGATACATATACATGGTGTTATAACCTCTAAGCTAGTTTTGAACATGGTAAACACTAAAATTGTGATCTAATAACACTTTATAACATTAATTTTTTTTATTGTTTTGCCTCATCATACAATGGGGGACACAATTATCCTTTAGAAGTGTCATCAGGTCTTGGGTCACGTTATACTACTAGGGATCTGGTTGATGTAGTGTTTTTCATATCCTAAACCATGTATAACACTTTACATATTTCCCATTCATTTCCATCTCACCTATAAAAATATTATTCTTGCTCATGTTTGACTTCTCATATGTCATTCATAAGGTCTAGCTAAGAAAGCCTAAGTTAAATAAAAATCAGAAAGCCTAGAGGTGAAGATAAAATTTAAAAAAATGATAAAGCTTGAGTTATGCCACCTCGCTATGAGGTCAGTGCCCCTAGTCCAATGCTTAACAATGCATATCTAAATAAAAAGGAACATTATAAGTGGAAGAAAGAAAGTAAATAAAGAAAGAAAAATGCAAAGAAAGGGGTAGTAAGAAACATTGTCGAGGAAACGGTAACTCAAAGCTAAAGCTCCTTCTTAAAGGCTTATGTATTGAAAATTCCTAGTACATAAAAGCTACTAAGACAAGATTAAAGACTTATACATCATCTTAAATGACTTCCAAGTTCAATACATGAATTTTCCCCTTCCCCTTCCATAAGTTATCCATCATATCACCTACCTTTAATGTGGAGATCTAGGAAATACCTCTTGTCTTAGGATTTGTCACATGTATAAGGGTTAAGGTTGTCCTCCAATGGTAAAACTTAGGCAAATTATAAAATTAACTTATGTTATAATTTTGTTGAAAGAGATCACTTGGTGTGCATCACCTAATGACTTATAAGGGGGTTAGACCCACCACTATAAATGGGTCCCTTGCATTGGGATCTGTGTACATGCATCTAGGATAACATCTATGTCTTCGGATCCATGGACTGTGCCTTGAGATCTATATACTTGCTCTTGGATCCATGGTTCTACCTTGGGATTCATGTACTGACAAATAGAAGATATGTTTACATTGGGATATATGTTATTTTTGGGGGATTAATGATATTGCATTGGGATATGTGTCAATGCATTGTGATCTGTAACAATGCATTGGGATCCATGGCAATGCATTGGTATTTATGACAATGCATTGGGATTCATGACAATGCATTGTGATCCGTGAAAATGCATTGGATAGTGACAAAGACGCCACATCATCGTCATGCACCACATGGAACAATCTTGGAGGGTGCACTTGCTTTCATGGGCGTGTACTATTGCACATGTGGCCTACTTGGCCTTGTTGACCACACGTGTGGGTTTGTTGGGGTTAGTTATGAGGTTGTTACACATTTGGACTAGTTGGTTACAGGTTGTTATATTTGGTTATGAGGTGGTTGAAGTGGTTATTGATCTATTGGACCATTTATATGATGGGGCACCTCTCTCTTGGGGCCACATGCACCATTATTTGTTATTTCTAGTGAGACACACTTCTTTTGGTTGACCAGTCTTCCATAATATATTATTTATTCCTTGCTTCATGGAGATTAGCTAGGGGAACACACCTTATCTTGGGCCCTTTGTTGACTAGATGTATGACTTTTATGAGTTTATTAGAGCATTTAGGAGGGTGCACCACCTTTTTCCTTATTTTATATGCTTGGAGTGGTATTGGACCATGGTATTGAAGGCACCTCTTGTATGTTTCCTTGGTTTTGTTGAAGCGCCTTGTATTTGTTCATTGTTTTGTATCCAACACATGGCTTAGAAAGGTGCCCTATCTATATAAGGAGGGCTCCTTCTCATTTGTAATGAGTTGGAGAATAAGAGAAAATGATTTATCTCACTTATACTTGTATTGTTGTCTATCTTGGTTATTTTTCTAAGGGTTTTGCTTGTAAATGGGTAGAAAGAGTATTTGTATGCAATAGGTTATGGTAGATGAAGGATCTAGCAAGGAGCCACAATAAGAACATCTTGTTAGTTGGAGGATCTTGCGAGGTAATGTTATTTCCTTGCATTCTTTAGTCATTTATCTCTAGATCTAGGCTATTTAGTCTAGCAAGTATTAGTTTGATTTCTAGCTCTTATTTTAGGATATAATAGGGGATATTCCTCGCTACTTAGAAGAGCTCCTAAAACACTTTTCTCCTCGCTCAAATCTTGAAGCATCCAAGTGTTTCTTGGGGAATTTACTGGGTACACCTAACGATTGCTTGGAATCCCAAGGCTTGATACAAGGATTAAGCCTCAAGAAAGGCTACGTGTGACCCCACAACCCAAGTGGAAGTTAGGCACTGATCTCTTTTATTCTCTCTCTCACCCACTTTTAGTTTTAATTTCCTTTACTTTGTTTTAAAGGCAATCTAGTATTTGATCGAGTTGAATTTATTGATCCAGGTTCCAATTTCATCAAGTTTGTAGGATATTTTTTTTAGATCTAGTTTGGACTTGACTCTTTCATTTGCCAATAGTTTTACATACTCATTCATTGGAGTATTTTCATTTTGGATATAGTTGTCTTCTATATTTTGGAAGGATAGAACGAAAACACAAGAGTAGATTAGACATTGCACTCATATCTAGACGATTTCACTTGGATTTGAATTTTGAAATATGAAGTGAATGATTTGTCATTCAGGGTTTTATCGCACTCTCATTGGTGCAATTTCCTTGAAACACCTCACTTCACTTGCACCTTAATTCACACTAAAACACTCAGTCGACGCTAGAAAATCCTCAACGTTTAGTCAAGTTATGGTTCATTTTATTATAAATTGATGAATCTACCATTTGATGAATTTAAAGGGCGCTAAACTTGGTAAAATTTTGTGGTTATATGCTTAAAATTACCTTTTTCAAGTGTTTGACCAGGGTTTGGGACACATTAATTCTACAATGTTATGCTTTATTTTGGGTCTCAAAACTACGAAGAACTCAATCGACAATAAATTCGTGGAATGACTTGTTGATACGAGCCAAATCATTCATCATTAAGTTATGTTCTAACACTTTGCTATCCATTTTAAGGGTTGAGTACATCAATTAGTGTAGTTTTTTTAGGAGTATCTCTTTCTTGTTTAACATCCTAATGCACCTCATATATTGAAATGATTCCTAAGATACTTGAATTGATCCGTGATAAATGCTAAACTATTCACATTTTTATTTTGATTGTTGGTTATTCAATGTTTTCTATATGAAGCTTTGTATAGACTTGTTGAAAATTTTAAGTTTAATTCACCAAGTAGAGTAGAGGATTTCTTAATCACGTGCTTGAAACTCCTTAAACACATGTGAATTATGATCTTCATTTGACATAAATAACTATGGCTATTATGGGATATAATGGCAAGTACTAAGGTCTGGAATGTTCGTGGTTGATATTTCACTTGTACATTTCTAATAATTATGCATGTGTTTGTTTATCAAATGCAAATCAAAAAAGATATCCTTCTATACATGTATTCACAATCTCAGTTTTCCCATCGAACTAAGGATGGTAAGATGAGCTATGAGCCAATTGAGTACCCAAACAAGAAAATAATTCAATCCAAAATTTTCTAGTGAAAATTGGATCTCTATCACTTACAATAATCTTGGGGAATCCATGTAGCTTTTGAACTATTTCCATGAATGTTGTAGCTACCATACTTTCTTTCATTCAGACATCCAACTGCCCAATACAACTTTAATCACTATTGCACTCCCAACTCTACAGTCCTCCATTGTTGTACATTCAACTCTACAACGAATCTTCCTTTGCTACATTTTCTATCAACTCATTGTTGTTATCCTCATGTCCATTGTTGCATATCCATCTGCAACAACACAACAATACCCTTACCATTGAAATATGTAATTTCCATCTCATTCCCACTACAACTCACCTTCTCTTACTACTATTGTCTATGTCTCTCTTCCTTCATCACGAGCACTAGTCAGGGGCTCCTAGCCATGAATCACCTGCACAACTCGATCTAAGTCACGTCCCATCTAGGGAATCCCCACTGAACTTTTTCATGCAGTGTACAAAATGTCTTCGATGCATCCAACCACTCATGCTTGAAGCCACACAACATGGAGTCACATGCTCACATGTTACACCTCCCTTGACTCAATCCACAACCACGCGTAGACTACCTTAGACAATGATCATGTAAGCATATTCACATTGTTCAAAATTTATCAGAGACATACCTTCAATGGCCTTCCTCTTCACACAACACCTTCACACTCGGTCCTCAATAGTATTCAATCCTTCTAACATTCTTTTGCAGCATGTCTTCTTCCTCCAGAAGATTTGTAATCTTCTCTCTTCCTATGAAATCAACATCTTCAACAAATTCCTCTTCTTCAGGATTGTAAGTTCATCCATATTCAACTCAACATATTCACCCATGCTTCCACCCAGGTCATTTATCTTCATGACATCATCTTCCACTTGGGCATTCTCTTTGGGAATCTTCATCATTTGCAACCTTTGTGAATTTCCATTGCTACAATCTCTACAAATACTTTTTTACCTTTCAATTGCATCTTCTTCCTATCCAAGCACATTCTCTTCATCTACAGCTGCAAACTTCCTCCTTCCTACAAACAAGCAAATAACATGTTAAAGGAAAACAATAATTCCATCTTCACTCTCTCCTCTCTTCGCTACATCCAACACACACCACATGTGCCTCCATCCTCTACTGCTATAATTTTCTTATGTCTCTATTCAAATTCATTTCCTTCATGTCCACTCTCATATCTATCCACCATCCAGGTAACAATGTACTCACTTCTACCAACATACTCCTTGGAACATAAGAGCCCAGTCTCCTATACAGGAAACCTTTTGACTGCATTTTCTCTTGCAACCTACTCATGTGATAAAAAAAAACCCACACACTCGCTCATTTCCAATGACTATGCTTTCATCTCAAGATAATAATCATGGATAACTTCCATCATGAATTCCATCTCATTTGATCACAAATTCTCTCATGACCCATGCTTCCTCTTCTATCTCAAGAGAACAATTATGGATAACCGCCACCACAAGTACCATCTCCTTCGATCATGAAATTATTTCACGAACCACACTGCCTCTTTCATCTCAAGACAATAGTCATGGATAATTGCCACAACTACCTTCTATTTCTAGCAACAAAATATCTCAGAGACATCTTCCTTATTAGAAACAACCTTCTAGACTTTACTTCATGCAACTTTTTGTTCTTGACTATCTTCATCTTCTCACAACTTCAATCTTTTCACTTTGACATCTAGTCCTTTATCTCGTGCATATTATTTGCCTATCCAATCTTGATTCTGAATTTTCTACCACTCCATCATCTGCATTCCTTTTAACTCTTGGTTCCTGCACCTCCTCGACCTGGTCATCTTCACAGAGAAATCCTCGGGATTTGTCATGTAGCCCTCAACTAGACTACCATTCATATGCCCTTTCTCCAACACTGCCTCCCACCATTCTTCTTCCAAAAGCTAAAACAACATTCTCCCAGGTCTTCTTGCTACCACGGTTACACATGAACACAAACAAGAAACCAAATCCTTAGGAGCATAACCAATCTCTCATACTCTTGCAAGTTATTTCATTCAAGAGTTGTAGCTAAATTGGTACCTTTTCAAATTCTTCCTTCCCATAGTTGAACCTTTCCCTGCTACCACCTGATGTAGTGAGAATCCACACCCTTCCCATTAAAGTTTATACATAGCAGAAATTAGTTTCTCTTATACAAGATTAAGAACACAACTACTCCAAAACTGCTTTTTCCTAATATAACCACATATATTTGTCCACTTCGAGCCACACTACAACCACTAGGGTTTCACATTGGCATTGTTTTCTCTTTTTTTGCACTAGTAGAACACAAGTTTGCACTAAACATCTGCACAAATTCTCCAATATGAAATCAAGGGTTAGTTCTTAACCTAAGGGATCATCCTCCCTCCTACACAGACTTTTCTCATCTCCCAAATCCTCTCTTTTTTTCTCTTAGAAAGCTCTATGCTCGTACAACAAGAGTGCTCATTCTCGCTGACATCATTCAACGAGATCTCAACAACAATGCAAATACACTAGCATTGTACAACACATTAACACCATCAGTTGTGACCATCTACAAAAGATCATCAATCCAAGCACACTCTTTCACATACATGTGCCCACCCATAGATAAACACAATTGAACCATTCTCCACACATAAATGGACATCATTCATAGATTTATAGTCCTCTAGACAGTGGAAACATAATATACAACACTACGTATAGAATATAACACATCCATATAATCTCACAAGTCTTCCACACATAGACATGAGGATTTAATCTAGAAACCTAATTTCCTTTTATTGATTGCTTATAGAATAAAATACAATACACCGACTCCAAGGTTGCATATGTGATCTTGCAACATTCGTTGGATTTCTAGGTCGAAGGCCATGGTAATCACAACCATTCCTCCATCACTTCTCTCACTAGATCTGCTTCTCCCTCTTCAAGCTATACCCTCTGTAAGCTACCTCTAATATTTCTCAATGTTGTGTTTATTCACCTTCATCTTCCGAAAACCTACCATGTTCTGTAGCAGCTATCATGTTCTTTAGCAACCTTCCTGCAACTCTCCTACAACAGCTTCCTACAACAAGTTCTCATACCCATCTTCACCCTACCATCCCTAGGATGACTTCAATGTTGATGCATCAGATATGGACTGGAGGATGGAAAGTAGGGCCACCTACTTCAAATTAGGAGATCAAAACACAATTTTTTTCACAATTTTGCTAATTATAGAAAAATTATAAACACCATATAGAGAATGAAAAGTGAGGAAGGAATAAAGGTGAGTAACTTTCATGATTTGGATAATCTAGGTGTTTCACATTTTAAGAATATTTATACAGAACTTGAAAGGGATAATATAGCCGAGATTGTCAAGTTTTCTACTTACTTTCCTAGACTAGTCTTTGTCGAGGACAATCGGTGGATGTATGAGGAGGTATCCCATGAAGAATTACTAAATGTTCCATATTCCTTTCATAAATACAAGAGTGCATGTCCTAATGGGTGGACAATGGAGTTTTTCCTAGGCTTATTTCATTTGTTAATGGATGATACTCTCAAAATGGTTGAAGAAGTCAAACAAATTGGTAAGGCTCTTGGTGTTATCAATGCTTATTTGCTTAAACATATTCCTAAAGTTGATTGTATAGACAATTTTGATGGTTTTAGACACATTACTCTATGCAATTATGTCTATAAGATTATATCATAAGTGTTGGTTGCTAGATTGAAGAAATTACTTTTACACTACTTCTCCCCCGAACAATCTGGTTTTCAAGAGGGTCGACAAATTCATGAAGTCGATGGTTCAACTCAAGAGGGACTACAAACAATCAAATCCAAACATATTCTTGCAATATTGTTAGAACTAGGCTTATGATAGGGTTTTTTTGTTGTACTTGAGATTACTACTTATTCATGTTGGCTTTACTCTCTTTATTGTAAACTAGATAATGGGATGTGTGACTACTACAATTTTGTTGTGTTAATCGATGCTTTAGATTCTAGATTTTGTAAACCTTCTTAAGGCCTCAGACAAGGATACCCCTTGTCTTCTTATCTATTCCTTCTTGTAGCCAAGGGTTGGAGCAATATAATAATTGAAGCAAAAGGGTAGAAACATATTCAAGGAATTATGGTTGGTGGGGAAAAAACCCTATCACAATTACTATTTATGGATGATGTCTTACTATTATGTTATGGCACTTTGGAAGAAGGTAGGTACTTTAAGGAGATCGTATAGCTCTATAATTCTACTACAGGGATGCAGATTAATTCTTACAAGTTTACATTGGTTACTAATGAACTCGATGAGGAGTTGATCTATACTTTGAAGGGGTCGTTTCCTTATAAGTACTTAGATTTTCAGTAAGGAATAAAATATTTTGGGTTCACAATCAAACTTGATGGTTATGGTAAACAAGATTGGTTGTGGCTATCAGTAAATATAGAGAAGAGAATTTCATTATGGTGTAACAGGTGGATTTATAGAGAGGGAATATTGGTTTTGATGAAATCAGTGTTGGAGGCGATACATATGTATTGGCACATGTTTCTCCACATCCCTACATGCATCTTGGAAAAAGGTTGGAGGACTTGTTTCAATTTCCTTTGGAGGGGATTTAGTGATAATTTGGGTACCCACCTAACCAAGTGGAAGTCTATTGCTAAACCTTAGGATAATGGTGGATGGGGCCTAAAGAACATCCTTAATTTTGATATTTTGGTAGCAACAAAATTGTTTTGGAATCTAATCTCCAAACAAATCTTGTGGAAGAGAATCACTCTACAAAAATACATAGATCCAATGACACTTCGAGATTGAATCAAGTGTGAAAGGAAAAGTGACAGAATGTTTCAAACCATTGGAAAACATTGAATTTAGTTTTTTCCTTTTATTGGATCCTATCTAGTTTGGAAGATTGGAAATGGCACAAGAGTTAGGGTAAGAGTAGATGCAATTATGGGATGTGGTAATGGAATTTCCTTCCATTGGCTTTAATCCAATATCCACAAGACATTGCTAGGTATACTTTTAATCAGATATGGAACCCCTCGCTAATACTATCTGGCATCAAGTGTGGATGTCGACACAAGACTTGGGGATGGCAGTGGATTTATTTATCTTTTATTTTTACAAAAATGGGTAATATTTATATTGGAAATATGTTATAGCTAAGTTGGAGCATAGTAATACAAAAGGATGTTGCCTTTTAACAAAAACCAACGTAACTATCAAGCTATATGTGTCGGGTACAAAAAAGTCCAAATCATCCTTCATAGAGGATTTCAAAAAGTTTTTTCTAGTATAGACACTAAAAAAGACACCTGGTATCCATATTATTCTACATAAACATATGAAATATTAATGAAAACCATGCTTGTTGAGTGCCTCATCTTGATTGATATTTATGGGATGTGATTCCTTATTGCCTAAGTCTGTGTCTTCAATGATTTGGTGAATTGTTTCATCTTCCTTTGGCTCATCAGGGGAAGAATTCATTAACATTCTATAGTTTGAGGTAGTTGAGTGGGAACCCTTGTTGAGGTTATAGGCCATATTCCTTAACATTGAGCATACATCTTCTAGAACTTGGATTTTCCATTTTTCCTGCACAAGGGTGTCAATGACCACTACATTTCAAGAAATGCATTAATGTTCATTCTCATGTACCTTAGTTTTCACGAAAAGTATGAACATCCTTTTATTTCTAATGAAATCCTCATGCCTGCATAAAACTCTGTGCATTTCCCAAATTTCCTTGTAATCCATATCATGAATCTTCCATATGTTTCTGAATAGAGAGTACACGATATAAACCTAGAGGAATGATTCCAAAAGGATGAGTTGAGCCTTTCCAAATAGTAAGGATAGAAAACACCCAACATGTGCAAATGTCATCTCAAGAAGTAAAATACACAACATATGCAAAATAACACAACACACACGGGAAACAAACACAGAGTGGTCGCAAGTGGCCAGTCTGAGTCTCCTTCATTGAAGTCATTCAAAGCCCAAAAATTGAAATTCAAAACATCCCCCAATAAGAATCTAATTGGAATCAAATGGATGACAAACCCAATACCCCTAATTCCACTGCTGAGAACCAGGAGCAAGAGACCAAAGCTAACAAAGCTCCAAACAAGCACCGACGTAGAGTGTTAGACCATGATAGTAACCACCAAAGATTAGTCCAAAACCATTGTAAAGACACCAAAGAGTTCCAACAAAGTTCTAATGGGAGGGCTTACCTAAATTTCATATAGAAACAAAGTCGACTACCACAAATTCTCCTCATCAGATGTTGCACTTTACCTCCAAGTCATAATCCCACCTTTCTCCTGCATAATATTTCCACAAGCTTCAAATTGATGGAAATACATTAAGGCTAGCACGTGTGGGGATGTCATAAGGGTGATGTGCATTGCATCTGTGATGAACCAATCTGGTTCATATAAAAAATATCCAAAATAAATGGAATAACATAAAAGAATCCCGCGAGAACTTGTCTCGTGATGATGGGTTGAGCTACCAAGCCCGAAACATTGAGAAAACAAAAACCGTAACATGTGGTCTCCAACACTCAAAGATAAAATAATCCATCTAGATAAAATATTATATTGAATAAAATATGAGAGATGATGATAAAATGATGATACTACAATGAGGGGGCTTTTTCACTAAAAGTCATGTCATCTAGTTAAGGCATGTCCTTCCATTAGCTATTGATTATTATTTATTATTGGTATTTATTAGTGTGTGTGTGTGTGTGTGTGTGTGTATTTATGTTTATTGCATCGCCTTTCCCTTTAGAAATGCTTTGTCCTCAAAGCATATATAAAGGATTTACATTTTTTCTCTGGCTTGTAATGCCTTTGCATGATTCTTTGTTCTTGATGTTGTCATGGTTGATGATACAAGATGATATGAGTTATGAAGAGTTGAGCATAATTGTCAAATTGTAAAAGGGTCAGACCACCCTGATTCAATTTTCTACAAAACTGTGTGGCAACAACTTATGTGATTTGGGAAATGATAAAATTCCACACTTGAGATTCTTCAATATTATAGGGTCTTTACTTAGCTTCTCAAATCAATTTTGTCTTTGGCTAGCTCGTCGAATAATATGAAGACTTCTATAATTTGGATGACGATAAGGCATCCTTGTATCTTGCGTCTTATTTTTGGAAGCCTCGTCTTTTGATACTTTCGATGATATGTTGGTTGATAAGATTTCATTTGAAACTGTGTTGATTCCTTTTTCCATAGTCTAGGTATTTACAACTGATGACTTCTCTATTTCAATGGGATCAATCATTTTTTCTTTATTAATCAATGGTTTCTTGTTGGTAAGTTGCTTTAGCATTTCTTGTTGTGACTTATTTTTGTTCTTAAGCTTCTTGGTTTGTATATGTATGTTTTGATTATGATTCTTTAGGCGTCAATGTTAATTTTTTTATTCATCGACTTTTTCCATGTCTTGATTCTCTGTTTTCTCAGCTTTTAACCTTCTGTTTTTTTTCAAGCAACCTTTGGTTAAGGTTCTTTAAGCGAGAATTTTCTTCATATTTTTCTAATAGATTCTTCTTGAATTCCTTCTCGCGATCTTCCAACTCTCATTCTATTTTTTTACACTGCTTTATAACCTTTGTCTTCTTGTTTTGCACAAGTAATATTTTACTATGATATTTTAGGAAAGAAATTTCCTTGTCCTTTTCTAAAAATTCTCTGTAAAACATATCCTCGAGGTGTTTATATTTATGTTGTGATACTTACTTGTTTTGTCAATGTTTAACTTGTCCGTCCTCTAATTGTTTTTATTTTTGAGTTACCTTGATCTTCCAATTATAATTTTTGGGTACATTGGATTGTGACACCTAATGGGAGCAGTGTTTGGTGCTTGAGTTGCAAGTCCAATTTTGTTTTCTTCTACTCTTAAACTACATTTTCTTCTTGTCATTTGCCACTTCATTGAAGTGATTGTTTTTATCCCAAGTTAACCTAGTTTGTTAAAGTTTCATTATAATTTGATGTATTTGTTCATGTATCTTCATATCTATTTTAGTTGATGCTAACATGATTGCTAAGAATTTTGAAATAATACTTTTATTTTTCTTGATCCTAATAAGAACCAAACCTTACTTATGTATAAAGAGTGAACACAGGGTCCCACTTTCCTTCTTAAATCTTTGAATTGAAATTCTTCCCTTCGCTCTTATTTGCTTTCACCTCGTATACCTCATTTGCTAGAATTCAAGATATGTGTTGATCTTGGAATAAAATATTTAATATTACTTTGATTTTATATCATTCCCTTGCACAATATTTTATTTGGATACCTAAAATCTCTTATGCCCTTTTAATTTTAATCTTATAATAATAGAGAATTTTGATTAACTCAAACCTTCTTAACTTTCATAAGGTGTATTAATCTCTTATGCCCTTTGTTTCTAAAAGGATCTCTTTCTCTTATACGTGAAAGGATCTTTTTCAATTGGCGTCTAATATTCTACGAATTATGATAGTGATTTCCTAAAACGATGGTCAGATTTGTTGTGATGATGATCACAATTATCTGGTAAAAACATTTTGTGGACAAACAAACAATGGTATGAGGCATATATGATTGATTGGAATGCGTACTTATGCCACGTTTTTTTTTTATAGTTTTTTTTGTCTTCATGAGACGTGGCACCATGCATAGATTCATATTGATTGTGAACCTAGGGGATAGTTTGGAGAGAAATTCCTCCATTTCACCTTAAGCTTTCTTTATTCAATCTTGAGGCCTATGAGTGAGGGTGACTGCTTGACGATTTAGTGCTCATGGGAATTAGAAAAACTTATATTGTTAAATCAAAGAGTTTTTTTTTTTATTCGAGCAATGGCGTAGGCTAGCTTACTGTCAGACGAGATTTTCTCATTGTTCATAAGATTGATACTTATAGATGAATCTCCAATAACAATTAAGGTCTTTACTCTAGACACATTTATAGATAGAAGTCCTTGGAGGAGAGCATATGCTTATACCTAGTTTCTTATGGTTGTCCTTATACCCCATTCCTAAGTCAGTTCTTGTTCCACTCTAGGATCATGGATGATCACCCCCACACCTACCACGTTTGGAGTTGATTGTGGATTTTACTCATGCTTGGGAAAGTTATTTACTAGAATTATGTAGAGCACATATTAGGCTTAGCAAGATCGAGGATAAAATGATATGGGTCAAAATAAGGTAGTCAGTACTTATTCAACAAAAATTTGTTATATTACTCTCTTTGGAGATGAAAACCAAAAAATAAAATGGTGGTGGTCCAAAATATAGAAGTATAAACCCCCACTAAATTTTTGTTTTTTTTATGTGGCTAGTTGTGCATAAAAAAGTTCTCACATAGGAAATGTTAAAAAACCAAAATGTTGAAGTATATGTTTAATGTGCAGAAAGGGAGCAAAACCATGTATTCATCTCATTATTGAGTATCCTTTTATTGAACAAGTCTGGAAGAACATGGAAGGTTGGCCAGGGAAACATGATCTTAAGAATGTTGAAACTATGGAAGATTGTTTGAAGATTTGGTTTAGTGGAAATGAGTTGAAGAGTCTGAGACCTATCCCAATTTTTGTTGTTATGAGGCTTATGGATTGCTAGAAATTCACTTGTTTTTTATGACAGAGTAATACATACCTTCCAAATCTCAACACAAATCATTGATATATTTCAACTTTGTTATTGTCCTCATAAAACTATGATCCACAAACATGCATGTGAAGTATTGATTGATAAAGAAAAATCCTTGGGATTTTTTGATGGGGCACGTTGAGGTCCCGAGGCAATAAGCAGTCTAGGAGGTATTATCTTTCTTTAAGAGTCCTATTATTTCTAGTTCAAAGCTAATCTTAGCATAGGTACTAACAACTTTGAAGAATTTTGTTAGGGTCCTAACCCGCACATAGGTAGATCAATATATTCGGATGTAATAAAGGTCAATATTAATAAGGCCTTTCAATAAAATAGAATAAGGCGGATGTAAGAAGACCTAATAGAAGCTTCCGCTTCTAGAAGGATCTTCCTCTAGATGCTTCTCTTGATAGACATATTTAGTATAAATAAGGGTCGAGGGTATGAAAACCCTAGCTTGGAGATTATTGTAACAGAGCGTTGCTCGACTGGAGGTTGCCCCCTCAAAGAGGCCCATGAACATTGCTTTCTGAATCAAAGTGTTATTTCTGTTGTTATTCTTATATCATTTATGTGTAATTGTGGAGATTATGCTGGTTATATTACTGTTATTTTTCCATTTCTAGCATTTTATTTATGTTCTGCATAT
>ML796297.1:66928-90962 GCA_009831015.1 Picea engelmannii | reverse complement strand
TTACAAATTTATGGCTCTCAAAATTCTAACGAAGATAGCTCTAGATAGTGGGAATGGGAACCCCTAATTTTTTTATTGACCTTGGTTGTTGTGACAAACAATCATATATTGAGGACGTCAATCCCACTTTTTTGTAATGTGCTCTGAGCACCTGCAAAATGCGTTTTTTCTTCTTATTGGGATATAATATATGTTCTTTTACTTGGAAAAAAATATATGAACTTAATAATAATTTGTCTGACTCTCTTGTACTTAAGCAAAGAATGAGGGAGTCAGTACCATGCTAGCACCATTCCACGGATTTTTTTCCCTCTTCCCTATGTTTCTAAGTGGAATTGTCACCCCATGGGGATTAGCGAGAATGGATCTTGCAACCTCCATGGGCAGTACACCTTAGCGAAAGGGGATGAACCAATTAACTTATGCCTTGGGACACAATTTTTCTGCATTTTTTTAACATAAAGAATAATAATTGTACTAGAAAAAAGATGCAGCCAAGATGGACAACGTAGCAATACAAAATGATTGATGTCTCTTAGCAAAAACCAACATTACTAAAATGTAGTATGTGTCGGGTACAAAGAATTCCAAATCATCCTTTACATGCGATTGCAAAAAGTTTATGCTAGTGTAGACACAACAAAATACACCTAATATTGATATTGTACTACATAACAAGAAATATTAATGAAAAATATGCTTGTTGAGAGCTTCATTTTGAACGATATTGGTGGGATACGATTCTTAGTTTCCCAAGTCCATGTCTTCAATCATTTGATGGGATGTTTCTTCTTCCTTAACATCATCAGAGGCAAAATGCATTGACATTCTATAATTTGAGGAAGTTGAGTGGCAACCTTTACTAAGGTTACAAACCATATTTCTTAACATTGAGCATTCAACTTCCAGAACTTGAATTTACCTATTTTTTTTAACAAGAGTGTCCATAATCACTACATTATGGGATATGAATTTGTGCTCATTCTCATGTATGTCAGTGGTCACTAGAATATAAATGTTCTAATTTTGTTTTAAAATCTTCATAGCTAAGTAGTACTTTGTGCATTTCTTCTCTTTCCCTGTCCACGACTAGAAACTTCCACTATAGACCAAACAAAGGATAAATAATGAGCACCCAAAGTAAAAATTCCAAAATACCAAGCTAGACTTTCCCAATTGGAAAGCATAGTAAATTGGATTGGGATTCCAACATGAAAGGAAGATGCGTAATAGTATTGAAATTACACTACACACACAAGAGAATAGGGTGGTCATGGGAAACTGGCTTAGATATCCTTTCTTGGAATCTAACAGAATCTAGCAAATGGGAATCATAACCTCCAACCACAAGAGACTACCTAGTAAGAGAAGAAACCTAAGGCCTTGTTGACACTTGAATCCGTTAGGATCAAAACGGAAACCTCACGAGGATACAAATCCCCTTGCGTTTTTATATAGGTGGTACTCCTCTGTTATGATTTTCGTGGGACTCTAGGTCTTTAGAATGTGGGACTTTTACAAAAGTTCATCGTGGTAATCAAAGAAAAAGTAAAGATGTAAAAATGGAAAATTTTTGTTTTCTTTTAAAGAAAGCTCTTGAGAATGGACTAGGAACCACACACATTCACACATTTAGAGTAATAAGCAAAATTTCCTCAGATCCATCATAGTTGGGCTAAAGATTTTTTATCACATAAAAATAAAAGAAAATGATTTGCATGCATAAGAGAACTTTGACAAAGTGATACATGGGTGGCTCAAACAAAGATAACGATAGATCAACCTCAAATACTTTATATTCAGAAAACTAGGTTACAAAGTACAATCAAGATTGTTCCCAAAATAGATCTCTTGAAATTTCTAAAAAATATATAGTTTATACATATCCTCCTAAATTTAAATGTGTTTGTCATAAACACTGGGATTGGGGCTCCCACAGACCATAAAGAATATATATATATATATGAATGAAGTTTGTAGAAGGAAGAAAGTGGGCAAAGGAAGACAACAAGACCTGGTAAGAAGAAAAAGGAAATTATCAGTCTTCGATTAAACCTTTCTATTTAAAGAGGTGGACTAACTGGATGAAGAACTCAATAAAGAAAGAAGGATGTGATCAGTATGAACTTACTATGATGGTATCTTTCTCGCTCATTTGCTCGTTGATTTCCTTTTATCGTTTTCATCGATGGTTATAGGAATAGTCTCAACTACCTTTTGCCCTTGATCAGTCAATTTGTTGATAGCTTTTTTAAACCACTCTTCGATGTAGCTTCTCACTGATACCACGTTCATTTCATGCCAGATTTTTATATTGAAAATATCGCCCTCCAAGTCCCTTAGATAAATGGAAATCTTATGCAAAGCTTCTTCAATATCTTGATTTTTTATTGAATAATCCACTAGCCAGTTATCTACGTCATCTTCATTATACTCAAGAATGCCATAGAACTTTTCAAATGATAACCCTTTAAAGATCTCAACTTGTTCGTCAAAGGCTTGCTTGGTTAGGAACAACAAGTTGAGAATCAATTTGGGGTCTTGGACCTCATTGGTGCTCCCAGCTAACTCTATCTCAGTCATCCTCTTGAATAATTCTTCCTTCTTTAATACAGCTTGGTCACATGCTTAGACAATGATATTCAAGTTTTTAACCTTTTCCTTCCAGCATTCGTTCAGTTATTTTATCAAGTTCGGAGAAGGGAGATCCTACTCTCTTGTTATTAACTCTGTCATATTGGTAACTTTAAAACTGGAAGGGTACGACCGTGTCAAGGTAAAAACCTTCTTAATTTTTCAAATCCGCCTGTAAATATTCATGGAAGGCATGTTCCCTCGTTCCAAAAGAAACCATGTTATTTGACATCTACCAAGCCTCTGTAATGAGTTCCATTATTTTCTTAATGTTTTTCTCCACATAGCGCCTAGCTCATGTGAGTAGGCTTGAGGATCCTTTTAGTTTAGTTGCAGGTGTGGTAGGCCCAATCATTGCTAAAGGACTAGCAAGTACTGGGAGAGGCATTAAAGTTTCTTCCAATTATTTGACTCTTTCCTTTCACCTGACCTTCTCTGCTTCAAGGCCTCCAATAGAATCATCTAGAGCATCTCCATTTGCTCTGTGAATTTGGGAAATTTGGGAAGGTCGTATGTTCTTTAGGTTAACCTCTGAACGAGATTTCCCCTTTTTATTCTTTACATTTCTTTTCTCAATAATTAAATTTTTGGACTCACTGTCAAAAACAATGCTCTGAAGTACAAAAGACTCTTCTTCATGGAAGGTATCCCTCTCAATTATTTCCATCAGAGGATTCTGGTGAGCCATGTCCTCTAGCTGATCGGCGTTGGGGAACACTTTTTCGATGTCAATCTCGAGTTCCATATCTTCGAGGGAGAGGTCGTGGATGTCGCTTTCAACTTGAGGTTCTTCCTCTTCTTGCAAAATATTTTTTTTTCTTCCTCAAGGAAAGTTTATGGGAGATTTCAATTTTTCCCAAAGGATGGTTCTTATCTCCTCCTCCACCTGAAGACATGTGGGTTGCTTTCTTAATTGGGTGGGTCATTGGAGCACTGCTCTGAGATGTTGTACTTTTTGGAGTGACAGTTGGGGATTGGGCACTCTTCTCGCTGATACCTTTTCCTTTCGGTTTGTATGACTCATTGGTGTTGAGTATTGTTTCCAAGTTGCCAGTGTCATGAGCAGGAGTGCCTGAGTCATTACCTCCATCTTCATTCATAACAATATTAATAAAAGAATTGTTGAAGCCAATTGCCAGTAGATGTTCTACAAAAGTTCCGCTAGGGTCGAACCCTTTTATCCTTTTAGCATATCTTAGATTCATTTTGTGGAAGTGGCCTGCAAATTCATCAATCTTGTTCATATTTGTGAATATGAAGTCCCCAACTTTCCAAGGCAGAGGTATGAATTGTTTTTTTCTCTTTTCATGGAAAAAATGAAACCAGTAGTTGTACTACCTTGCTACTTTAGTATTAAACATTTTGTCAGATATGTGGCATGGAAGGAAGGAAGGATTTTCCTTGGAACCGAAAATCCTTATGACATTGTAATTCTCCATTTGTTCCAGTGTCCCCTTCCTATCTAGGAACTTACTCGCCTGGTCAAACGTCTGGGGGGTATCTTTTCCAAACAACAAACTTTTAAAAATTGAGACAGAGTCATTAAAACTTAATAAAAATGTTGGGAGGCTTTGTGCCTCCATAATGTTTGATACCAGA
Organism: Picea engelmannii; assembly: GCA_009831015.1. Lineage (NCBI taxonomy): Eukaryota > Viridiplantae > Streptophyta > Pinopsida > Pinales > Pinaceae > Picea > Picea engelmannii. The sequence continues at coordinate 86,729 of ML796297.1, read as the reverse complement.
AGGTTATCGGATCGAATTCACAGTTTACCTTCTTACAAACAGATAATCTTGGAAACTGACAAGAATGTGCTATCACGAAAACCAAATAAGAGGACATAAATAATTTCTTCTCCTTTTTATATTGTGATAATTAGGAAGATATTGCAATGGAAATCAACTTGCTCGAATCGAAGATGGCATGTTCCTTGATCGTGAAGTATAAAATGTAAATAATCATGCAAGAAATGATGGTTGTAGTTTCTTGTCCTGCTATCCTCGTGAAAATCCAAGCAAAATTTCCTGGAAAGGATTTTTAAATGAGCCAACCTGTAATATCGTCATGTCCTTGGGGACAACCGCTAGGTTCTCTAGGAACTCAAGTAAGAGGTCTAACCCATTTTCATGCTTCTTTAAGAATTATCTGCAATCTTCATCCTTGAAGGTAAGCATTGGCTCAGGAAGTCTCAACATCTTACGAAATACCCGAGGCGACAGAGAGACAGGGGAATGGTACCACAATTGAATGATCTATTGGCTTGGACTATATCTCTCGGCACACCAAGACACCAACTCATTACAGTTAAAAAACTCTGGGACGCAGCCTTCACAAGCGATTCCATATATCCAGATTACTTCCTTTTGGGCAGAAGGGGATGAGTAGTAAGAATATGCTCTGGACCATTGAAATTTCTAGTCCTCACGCCCGAAAATGTTCAATGTATCTCCAAAAAATTATTATCGATTTTCTGCCATAAGTTGAAGGAAACATTCCTTTTCTCTAGATAATGTTTAAAATGAATGCTTGAGAGGGATAATATAATCCTCCGCAAATCCTAGTTTAATGCGTTTTAATAGGAGATCTCCTCGAGCCCTTCGCTTATTAATGAGAATCTTTACGGAACCTGCACGATGAGTTGTTAGCATTAAAGCATACTAAATGTGTGTTGGGAAACATGTGAAGTTGGTGAGGATGAACGTGATTGAAATAGTATTTGAGGATTTTGTGAACTCGGGAACTCACGAACCCGCGACTACATAAAGTAAAAAAAAAATGAATAAGTGTTGTAATGCAGTCGGTCGGATTTAACAAAGGAGGAATGAGATACTTGGAAGCACGGGGAGCCTGGGGGTCAAAATGTAGATCGCAGATCTTTTGGATGTAAAATTTGTATCACGGAACATGGGGTATGAGAGTTCGACTCCGCCAACCCAGGAACCCGCAATTGCAAAATCGGGGAAGTATAGGATAGCGTGACGGTCAGTCGGACTTGTAATGTGAGGGTATGGATGGAGATGAGGATCCTCAAGTTCACCAATCCGTCATTATGAAAAATGACTAAGTATGGAACTAGAAAGGGAGAGTAGAAGGGAAAAAGAAAAAGGGGAAAATGAGTAAGTATAGAAGATGGAAAAGAAAGGGAGAAAAGAAGTTGGGCAATTAGAAAAGGGGAGGGAAATTTTGGAAGCGGGAATTGATCTTAACAACGGGCTCCAACTGTGGGATGATAACCCCCTGTGGGTTTTCAAGAATCCAGAATCTTTCGTGACTAAGTGTTTTCGCCCATTGGGCTATGGAGTTTGAGTAAGAATATATAGACTGAACAAAAACACAATTATGTACAATGAGAATGAAAAAGTCTTAGTAGAAGAAACCTTTCAAATGTTTCCCGTTGACAGACAACATTAATATTTTTCCTTTCATGTCTTGGAGCATATAGGAGTTAAATCCCAATATCTTCTCGACAACATCTGGTCTGATCTAGAGTGCTTCGAACTTTGTATGCATGGATGGATTCTCCTTGGCCTTGTTCCAAAGTAGCACCAACTCTCTCTTCTGGAAGTTATTCATAGTTGTGATTTGATCAAAATATATCTTGACACTCAGTTGCCTCTGAGAAGTTTGATTCAGGGCTTTGCTTCTTTCCTCTTCCACCTTCAGCAACTGGTTGATTCTCCTCTGGATGGGTGAACTATTTTTTGTATTTGTAGTATTAACCACAGAGATCAATGCATTTAGCTCGAGACTAATCGACATTTTCGCGTCTTTCCCGTAAACCAATAGACAAGAAGACATCCTTGTGTTATCCTTTGGGGTCGTTTTGCTTGCCCATAATGCATCTGTTAGCTTCAAATTCCAATTCCTTTGGTTGCTATCAACGGTTTTCTTCAATATCTACACAAGTATTTTGTTTGTGGATTCAGTAAGGCCATTACCTTGTGGATAATAATTCAATGATTGACCCATGATGATTCCATATTGTCCACAAAACTCTGTGAACTTTGACCCAATGAAGTTTGAACCATTGTCAGTGATAAATTTATCAGGGACACTGAATCTCGAAAGAATGTTGTCTTTCAGGAATTTAATTAGTTCTTCAACATCAGCCTTCTTTAGCGCCACTGCTTCCGTCCATTTCATGAAATAATCAGTAGTTGTTAGGATGTACATATGCCCCTTTTTAGACTTTGGATTAATCATCCCAACAACATCAAGTCCTCATTGGGAAATGTTTGTTCTACCATAATGGGTTGCAAAGGCATCGCAGATTTCTTCATTTTTCTTGAAAATTGTTGGCATGACAAACACTCCCTTATTGTGGCATACGAATCTCTAAAGATTGATGGCCAGTAAAATTATGCTCTGATTATTTTGTGGGCAGTTGCAATAGGTGCAAAGTGTCCACCACATATTCCCTCATGGAATTCTCTGATAATTTATTGGGCTTGATTTTCATCGAGGCATCTCAGAAGTATACCATCAAAATTTCTTCTGAACAATATTTCAACAATCAACACGTATTGATTCACCTTCATCTTCAATGTCCTTCGCTCCTTGAGATTCATGGTGATGGGAAATTGCATGAACCTTAAGTAGAATATAATATCTTCGTACCATTTTGAATTAGTGAATGGTTCTCCGACTGAGATTGAAATCATCCCATAGACCTAATCCCCATTCACGATGAGATTGCATAAACCTTGTCCTTTGATTTCCTTTAAAGGTTTAATCTCGATATCATATTCTTGTATCTTTTCCAACCACTTAGTCCATTTTCCTTCTCTCAACTATTGATTTAGAAGCATATTTACTGGTGATGAGGGAACATAATCTATAACATGGGAGTTTAATATATATGTCTGAAAGTGCGCTACTACTTTTACAAGAGACAATACTTGCTTCTCCAGTTCTAAATACCTCAACTCATAGTCATGTAGGGTTTTTCTCATAAAACTTATTAGGAGTTCTTCTTCGTTGCTATTTTTATGAGTGAGAACGGATGCAACAATTGTCTCTGTAGCAAATGAATAGATAATGAAGTCTCTTTGGAAATATGGACTGGTGAGGATAGGAGCAATGGTGATTGCTCCTTTAATATTGTTGAACTCATCCTGAGTATCTGTTGTCCATTCAAAACTATGTTCCTTTTTCAACAACAAATTGATCGGCTTTATGATGCTTGCATAGTCAGGAACAAATCTTTACACAAAATTGATTTTGTCGAAGAATGACTGGACTCCCTTCTTGGATTTCGGGGGGTTGAGATCATTTATTTCTTTAACTCTTTCTGGATCTATGTAAATCCATTCCTTGCATCCAATATGGCCCAACAACTTGCCTTGAGTCACAGTGAACAAGCATTTCTTTGGATTCAAAGAAATGCCATATAATCTACATCTTTCAAAAACCTTTCTTAAATGATGGATATGATCCTCCCTTTTCTTTCAATGCACTGTCAAGTCATCTTGGTAGTCTGCCATAAACTTTCCTATCAACCCTTTGAACGCATGATCCATGGCCCTTTGGAATGTGGCTCCAACATTCTTCAAACCAAAGGGCATTATAGCATATGCATATGTCTCCCATGGTGTGATAAATGTGTCTTTTCCCTATCTTCCTCATCCACCAAGACTTGGTTATATGCAAAGAAACCATCCAACATGGACATGCAGGACGATCCAGTAACTTGTTGTAGAAGAAACTTCGTGTTAGGCAAAGGAAATTTATCTTTTATGCTTGCTTTGTTAAGGTCTCTGAAGTCAACACACATCCGGATTTCCTCGGTATTTTTCCTTACAATCACTGGATTTGAAATCTAGTCTGAATGTCTGATGGGATAAATTATCCCTGCCTTCTTCAACTTCTTCAATTCGATTTTTACCAAAGGTTTCAGCTTGGGATTCATCATCCTTATTTTTTGTTTTACTAGTTTCACTTCTTCCCTCAAATGAATGATATGCTGGAATATGGTTTTATCGTAGGCTTTCAAATCATCATAGGTCCAAGCGAACACATCAATATATTCTTTGAATAAGGAAACATATTGGTCAACCTCCTCAGTGGTGCAACCAACTCCCAAATTCAATTCCAATATTGACTTTTTTCGTTTCTTGCACTTTTCGAATTGAAACTTCTTCAAGGAGATTCTTGGCATGATCGTATTTTGTAAATAGGGATTCAACTTGTATACAATCTTTTGGGATGGTAGACGAGCTATCGTCTTCATCATCATCATTGTTTAACAAAAAAAATTCCAGATGTTCATTGTTCTCAAATACTTGCAAGTACTCAACGTTATCGGGCATGGATGATCGAAAATCTCTTTATACCTGGAAAGACATTTTCCTTTGGACATCGTCTGGACTTGATAACGAGGTCACCAAGGCTAGTGAATCGGCCTTGTGATTCTTTTCTCTTGGAATGAAATAAATGTTTAAAGAACTAAAAGATTCCATCAACTCGTTAACTCTTTTGAAATACAATTGTCTTTCCTTTTTTATTTTATACCTCTGGGTAACCTGATTGATGACCAAGTATGAGTCTCCAATTACTATGAGATGTTCTATTTTCATTTATTGTGCAAGGATCATTCCCTGGATCAAAGCTTCATATTTTGCCTCATTATTTGTGCATGAAAACTCCAGTCTTACAGCATGGGGATGCATAGTCTTATTTGGACTCAAAAGAACAATTCCAACTCCATTCCCATATTTAGAATAGGCTCCATTGAATGACATCCTCCAGTAGCCTTCAAACAAATAATATTGGTTCCCCACACCTTGAACTTGCTCTAGGATTTCGTTGTGCTCCATGTATAGGATAGCATAGTTTCCAATGTCGACATCTATATAATCTTCCATCAATTCATTGTCCTTCTTCTTGAAAGAGAAGGGTTTTCTAGGTTCACGGGGCACTTTAATCATCGCTCCCTCTTTGCCTGGTAGCATCATACAAATTTCGTCGTTCATTATATATCCATCGATCATGGATGTCCAGTCTCTTCTTAGCACAACTCCATATGCTGGAGGAAGTTCTACCACAATAATATTGAGAATTGTAATGATATGGGGGGCTGTTGTAATCCAAGAATAAAAATCCTTGATTTCTCCATACGCTGACACTTTTCTAGAATCAATCGCATATATGCTTTCACTGGTTTCATAATACTTAGTGAAACTCATGCCCAATGCCTCCATGGCAGAAAGCGACATTATATTATTTGTCACACCAATGTCAACTAAACAATTATGTAGTGCAACATCATGATTTTCAATCGAGATATAGAAGGGCAGAATTTTACCTCTCGGCTTGGCAGTTGTCAGGCTCTGGCTTTGTCTTGGACTTATAACGACAGCTTCAACTCTTTTAGATGGATCATCCAATAACTTCAAAATATTGTGTCATTGTTGGGGAATCTTCACCACTTCCGTAAAGGGAAAAGTTATCGTCAATTTACTTACGTCCTCCACGACATTATATGTCATTTGAGTGGAGCTTGACGCCAGGTGTTTCCTTTTGGTTCCATTTCCATCCATCACTTTCTCATTTGTTTTTTCTTTTTCTTTTTCTTTGTCAGAGTCACCTTTATTCTTGGGTCTATTTACAAATCCTCTTGTCTGGGCGACATTTTCTTGCGAGTTGGGATCGTTGTCACCCTCTCCAAATATATACATGGAAATCTCACATTCGTCCATTTGCACAGTCTCAGAGCTTTCATCAGGTAAGTAATAATTTTCTTGCTCAATTAATTGCTCGTCATAGACATCATCCAGAACAATGACATTTCAAGTAGACTATATGGGAACCCTTGGTCTTTGTGGGTCATCAGTATTCTCAAACCAAAATCTGTTTTCAGGGGGAGGGTTCCTCCTTTGCTCGGAGATTGGCATTCTTGGGTTTGGAATGTAATTATCTCCCCTTCTGAGTTTGGTTATCTCGTTCTATATTTGTTTTATGGTTCTATTCATTTATGCAATTTCAATTCTTTGCTTAGTTTCTTGCGTCGCCACAGGGTCAACCTTTACGTCAGGTATGGTCCCCTTGAAAAATCCTCCTCCTATCGTTTGATTCTGAGCTGCTCGAGGTTTGAATTCTTCATTCTTTATTGAACTGGAAGATCATTGATTATCAATATTTAATCCCTCCATCTGCCTTTGTACTCTTCCCAGTATAATTTCGGGGTCAACACCCATTTCAATCATAATTTCTTCCATCTCAGTGGCTTTAGTCATTGCCTCCTCCAAATTATCCATTTGGGATGTTTTGATGGCATATTTTACATTTGGGGGAATTGCATTCTTATAACAACTGAGAATGATAGGGTCATTTGGTACTTTATCTTCTAGAATTCTACTCAAGGTCTTATTGAACCTGAGATTAAAATCACATATACTTTCGTTCTTCCTCAACCCAATCTGGGTGAAGTCAGTGAGGAGGGTATGGTAAGAAATTGGAGGGGTAAACATAGTTAGGAACATAACTTCAAGGTCATTAAATGAGCGAATGGATCTATTTGGCAAGGTCGTATACCATTAATAATCCCTTTCTGATCAGGTTTACAAGAACAACCTTACCATGACATCGTCATACTCAACACAGTGAAAGTCACAAACATCAAGAAATAAGTGCAGATGCCTCTTTGCATCGATTGTTCAGTCTCCAAAAAATTACTTTAAGGTGCCCTTGGGGAGAACAAGGAGCTCATGTTGCTCACCTATGAGATTAAGAGGGGAATCTCTTACCCTCCTTCTATTTCCAAACCCTAGGATTCTTTGATTTCTTGTGGCGTCTCTTCCACCTCCTTGTCTCTCCTCATGATGCTCATCTCGGGGTTGTTCATCTTTCGCTGCCATGTCTGGGGAGACTTTAGGGCTAGACTTTTCATTTCTAAGAATAGATATTTGCTTACTTTTACTTCTGGTAGTGGGTCCCTTGTATTCATCCAACTTAAATCTTGACATTGTTCTTGTGTTGCTCTAGCTAGACTTTGATTTCTTTGATTGTGTCATTCTTCTCTCATCTGTCTTCGGAGGATTTCTCTTTCTTCTTCTTGGACTAAGATCTGTCATGACCCTTTTAACTCTTCTCTAGTCTGGGTTGTTGTTATTACCAGATTGTACAACTGGTGTAAAATGCTCCGTTGATTATTCAATCCAATTTTCAAATGGGGTTGGTTGCCCTGGGCTAAAGTCATATATTCATTCACAACGCTAGGCCAGATTCCAAATTTTCAGTTCATGTCCCCAGTATGGTCGCCAAAAATGTTGACGCTTGAATTCGTTAGGACCAAAACGACAACCTTACGATGATACAAACCCCCCTGCATTTTTATAGAGGTGGTACTACTCTGTTATGATTTTCGTGGGACTCTAGGTCTTCAGAATGTGGGAATTTTACAGAAGTCTATCATGGTAATCAAAGAAAAAGTAAAGATGCAAAAATGAAAAATGTTTTAAATAAAGTTCCTAAGAATGGACCAGGAACCACACACATTCACACATTTAGAGTAAATAAGCAAAATTTCCTCACATCCATCATAGTTGGGCTAAAGATTTTTTATCACATAAAAATAAAAGAAAATGATATGCATACATAAGAGAACTTTGACAAAGTGATACATGGGCGGCTCAAATAAAGATAATGATATATCAACCTCAAATACTTTATATTCAGAAAACTAGGTTACAAAGTAAAATCGGGATTGTTCCCAAAATAACTCTCTTGAAATTTCTAAAAAATATATAGTTCATTACATATTCTCCAAAATTTAAATGTGTTTGTCATAAATATTGGGATTGGGGCTCCCGCGGCCCATAAAGCAAATATATATATATATGAATTAATTTTGTAGAAGGAAGAAAGTGGGCGACGAAAGACAACAAGACCCGGTAATAAGAAAAAGGAAATTATCAGTCTTCGGTTAAACCTTTCTATTTAAATCAGTGGAGTAACTGGATGAAGAAGTTGATAAAGAAAGAAGGATGTGATCAATATGAACTTACTATGATGCTATATTTCTCGTTCATTTTCTCGTTGATGTCCTTTTATCGTTTTCATCGATGGTTATAGGAATAGTCTCAACTGCCTTTTTCCCTTCATCGATCAGTTTTTCGATATCTTTTTTAAACCACTCTTTGATGTAGCTTCTCGTTGGTGCCACATTGATTTCATGCCGGATTTTTATATTGAAAAGCTCGCCCTCCAAGTCCCTTAGATCAATGGAAATATTACGCAAAGCTTCTTCAATATCTTGATTTTTTATTGAATAATCCACTAGCAAGTTATCTATGTCATCTTCATTATACTCAATAATTCCATAGAAATTTTCAAATGATAACCCTTTAAATATCTCAACTTGTTTTTCAAAGACTTTCTTGGTTAGGAACAATGAGTAGAGAATCAATTTGGGGTCTTGGACCTCATTGGTGCTCCCGGCTAGGTCTATCTCAGTCAGTCTCTTGAATAATTATTCCTTCTTTAATACGGCTTGGTCACATGCTTGGACAATGATATTCAAGTTTTTAACCTTTTCCTTCCAGCATGCATTCAGTTGTTTTATCCAGTTCGGAGAAGGGAGATCCTCCTCTCTTCTTCTCAACTCTGTCATATTGGTAACTTTAAAACTGAAGGGTATGACCACATCAAGGTAAAAACCTTCTTCATTTTTCAAATCCACCTGTAAATATTCATGGAAGGCATGTGCCCTCTTTCCAAAAGAAAACATGTTCTTTGACATCTCCCAAGCCTCTGTAACGACTTCCATTATTTTCTTAATGTTCTTCTCCATATAATACCTGGCTGATGTGAGTAGGCTTGAGGATCCTTTCAGTTTAGCTTCAGGTGTGGTAGGCCCAATCATTGTTAAAGGACTAGCAAGTACTGGGAGAGGCATTAAGCTTCTTCCAATTCTTTGACTCTTTCCTTTAACCTGGCGTTCTCTGCTTCAAGGCCTCCAATAGAATCGTCTAGAGCATCTCCATTTTCTTGGTGAATTTGGGAAATTTGGGAAGGCCGCATGTTCCGTAGGTTAACCTTTGAATGAGATTTCCCCTTTTTATTCTTTACATTTCTTTTCTCAATAATTAAACTTTTTGGATCACTGTAAAAAACAACGGTCTGAAATACAAAAGACTCTTCTTCATCGAAGGTCTCGCTCTCAATTATTTCCATCAGAGGATTCTGGTGAGTCATGTCCTCTAGCTGATCAACGTTGGGGAACACTTTTTCGATGTCAATCTCGAGTTCCATATCTTCGAGGGATAGGTCATGGATGTCACTTTCGACTCGAGGTTCTTCCTCTTCTTGCACAATATTTTTTCTTTTCTTCCTCAAGGGAAGTTTATGATAGCTTTCAATTTTTCCCGAAGGATGGTTCTTATCTCCTCCTCCACATGAAGACATGTGGGTTGCTTTCTTAATTGGGTGGGCCATTGGAGAACTGCTCCGAGATGTTGTACTTTTTGGATTGACAGTTGGGGATTGGGCACTCTTCTCGCCGAGACCTTTTCCTTTTTGTTTGTATGACTCATTGGTGATGAGTATTGTTTCCAAGTCACTAGTGTCACGAGTAGGATTGCCCGAGTCATTACTTTCATCTTAATTCAGAACAATATCAATAAAAGAATTTCTGAAGCCAATTTCCAGTAGATGTTCTACAAAAGTTTTGCTAGGGTTGAACCCTTTTATCCTTTCAACATATCTTAGATTCAGGTTGTGGAAGTGGCTTGCAAATTCATCAATCTTGTTCATATGTTTGAATATGAAGTCCCCAACTTTCCAAGGCAGAGGTATGAATTTTTTTTTTCTCTTTTCATGGAAAAAATGAAACCAGAAGTTGTATTGCCTTGCTACTTCAGTAATAAACATTTTGTCAGATATGTGGCATGGAAGGAAGGAAGGATTTTCCTTAGAACTGAAAATCATTATGACATTGTAATTCTCCATTTGTTCCGATGTCCCCTTCCTATCCAAGAACTTACTCACCTAGTCAGACATCCAGGGGGTGTCTTTTCCAAACAACAAACCTTTAAAAACTGAGACAAAGTGATTAAAAACTTCATAAAAATGTTGGGAGGCTTTGTGTCTCCATAATTTTTTATACCAGAAGATTACCGGATCGAATTCACAGTTTACCTTCTTACACACAGACAATCTTGGAAACTAACAACAATGTGCTATCATGAAAACCAAATAAGAGGACATAAAGAATTTATTCTCCTTTTTATATTGTGATAATTGGGAAGAGATTTCAATGGAAATCAACTTGCCCCAATCGAAGATGGATTTTTCCTTGACCATCAAGTATAAAATGTAAGAATCATGCGGGAAATGTGGCTGTAGTTTATTGTCCTGTTACCCTCCTGAAAAGCCAATCAATTTCCCGGAAAGGATTTTTAAATGAGCCAGCCTGTAATCTTGTGATGTCCTCGGGGACGATCGCTGAGTTATCCAGGAACTCGGGTAAGAGGTATAACCCATTGTCATGCTTCTTTAAGAATCCTCTGCAATCTTCACCCTTGAAGCTAAGCATTGGTTTGGGAAGTCTCAACATCTTACAAAATACCTGAGGCAACAGAGAGAGAGAGGGGAATGGTCTTGCAATTGAATGATCTGTTGGCTTGAACTACATCTCTCGGTGCACCAGGAGACCAACTCCTTACAGTCAAAAACCTATGGGACGCAGCCTGCATGAGCAATTCCAGACATCCAGATTACTTCCTTTTGGGAAGAAGGGGATGAGTAGTAAGAATATGCTCTGGACCACTGAAAGTTATGGTCCTCACACCCGAAAATGTTCAATATATCTCCACAGAACTGTTGTCGAGTTGTTGCCATAAGTTTACAAAAACCTTCCTTTGCTCCAAATAATGTTTAAATTGAACCCTTGAGAGGGATAATATAATCCTCCGCAAATCCTGGTTTAATGCATTTTAATAGGATATCTCCTTGAGCCCTTTGCTTATTAATGACAATATTTAAAGAACCTGCACGATGAGTTGTTAGCATTAAAGAATACTAAATTCATATTAGGAAACGTGCAAAGGTGGCGAGGAGGGACGAGAACGAAATAGGATTTCAGGATTTTGTGAACCCGAGAACCCACGAACCTGCGACTGCAGAAAGTCGAAAAAAATGAATAAGTGTTGTAACGCAGTCGGTCGAACTTAACAAAGGAGGAACGAGATACTTGGAAGCTCGGGGAATCCAGGGGTCGAAATGTAGATCGTGAATCTTTTGGATGTAAAATGTGTATCACGGAACATGGGGTATGAGAGTTCGACCCTGCCAACCCAGAAACCCGCGATTGCAAAATCATCTAAGTATAGGATAGCGCGGTGGTCAGTGAGACTTGTGATGTGAGGGTGTGGATGGAGATGAGGATCCGCAACCCAGCCAACCCAGAAACCCATCATTCTAAAAAATGACTAAGTATAGAACTAGAAAGGGAGAGTAGAAGGGAAAAAGAAAAAGGGGAAAGCGGGTAAGTATAGATGAGGGGAACAAAAGGGAGAAAAGAAGTTGGGAAATTAGAAAAGGGGAGGGAAATTTCAGAAGCTAGAATTGATCTCAACATGCCCCTGTTTTCTAAGACACGAAGTAGGGACTTAAAGCTACCACATGCAATGCAAACAAGGGCATGTACTGAATTCCAATTGAAAACTAGTGTAGAACACTAGGCCAAGGTAAAAACCACCAAGGGTTGAGCCAAATACACCCAATAAACAACAAGGAACACCATTGGGATTCAAAGAGGAATGCTTACTCAATATTCTAGTTGAACTAGAGCTAACACCACCAATATCTCTCGCCATATAAAGAACCTGCATTCTGAGTGATTATCCCACCTATTCCCTGCATATATTAACAATGTGCTTCAAATTGTCGATCGAGCTTAAGACTAACATGCACGAAGATTGAATATAAGTGATGCACTTTGCATCGCAACCACCTTTTGTTATACTATTGTAGCTTGGATACATTGACATGTGTTGATTAATGATTGACAATAGATAAAAACTTAGGGGATAGCTTGGAAACAAATACCTCCATTTCTCTTTAGGCCTACTTCGCTTAATTTTAAGTCCTTATGTGTAAAGATGTTTACTTGATGATTGAGAGCCATCAATACTTGGAAAAAGGTGACTTCATTGAACCAAAAGGTCTCCTTTTTTATTATCGTAATGAGGCAAGCAAGCTTGTTGTCAGATGGGATTTTATTTTTATTCATAAGACTAATAATTATGTTTGAATCACTACTAACGATCAAGATCCTCACTCTAGCCACATTTATAAATACTAATCCACGAGAAGAGAAAACACATTGATCTAATTGTTTGTGGTTGTCCCTAAACCCTATTCATCAGTCAGTTCTTATTTTCCCTTGGTATTAAGAATTATCCCCTATGCACCTACCACCCTTGGGTTTCCTTTCAAAGCTCCATCATAGAAGATAATGTGGTTTTTTTGCTCAAACTATGATTCTTTGAAGCCTTCCTCTTTCATTCTTATTTACACGTAGAGCGATGGGTTGGCTGAGGGGTGATCAGTTTTGGATGAAAAACTCCTCTGATAAGAAGCTATGAAAGCCACTCTTTCTCTTCACAACCGAGCCAGTGTGTCCAAACAACCTTCATGCCCCTTGTTTTTATGGCTTCCACCAAAAGGCCCCTAAATTCTACAGTGGTTGACCTAGGATTGGCCAATTCCAGTTAGAATATGGCTTTGTTATGTGTTAACCCAACTTTCCAACTAATAAATTTTGGCAATGTTTGTCAAACTCTTTCAAGAACAGGTTTGTTTAACTCTTTCAAAAACAAGATTGTTTATGAACAATCCCCTGTATCATTTTATCAAGAGAGTGAAAATATCTCACCGTGAATATAGGATTCTCGTCCCATGATTCATCCTTGCAAATGCTAAATATCATACATGCTTAGTGAAAGTGTAATCACGGAAAATGTGGGAATGAGTTTCGACCTCTTCATGGCATAGCGTGCATTGATATGGCCCTTGAATTCCGCTTTTCTGGAGGTTCTTCATAGTTAAGAGCTTACTATAGACCATTACCTAGTAGAAGATATTTATCTTGGGTAAGTCATCATTGTTCCAAACAAGTTTCCATAATTTGGATTGTCGTGGAAGAGGCAGAGATAGAATTTGATCTTGGTATCCATCTTTGACAGAGTAGTCTGATTTTCCCCATCCTCTTCAATCATCAACATAAAGATCACATGGAGTTCAACCCTTGAGAGAGGAAATCAAAACATAAGCTAAAGAGACTAAATGTGCAGGAGGTAAGATGGAGGACCAACCCAACCAAGGATTATCTTCTTCAACCCATGTTGATATATTAAATAGAGTGATAAGACCTCGGATTTCCATCCATATTTTCAAAGGAAGAATCTCATGCTTATTTCTAGAGTTTGGTTCCCCTAATGCTAACCTTCCAAATGTTGATTGGTTTTCCATTGCCTGGAACCCAAGTAAGTTTGGATGGATTAGAGGTACTATACCTCTGATTAATTTTCAAACATGGGACCCTTTATTACTATCCGGTGGGCTATCTAGGAATCTCTTGCGATTCCCTTTGAAGTATTTTTTGAGTACCTTTTTCCACCATTTCAATTTACCACGAATTAGTCTCCAAGCTAGATTTGCTCCCAATTCCATATTCATGATTGTTGTATCTTTGATGCGAAAACTGATTCTTTCTTTGGCATCTCTCACAATCTTACAATTAACCAAATGGAACTTTTTTTGGTTTAATTCCCCCCATGCCAAAGGAATTTGTGAATTTCTTGCAAAATTTGACACATAATTCCAACTATAGCAAGCATGGAACATCGAAAGATCTAGAGGGAAATCAACAGAAATTTGATGAGAATCACCTTGCATGTTGGGTTCAACCACTGAGACCCCCATTGTAGGTAATTTGGACTTAATTTATTATTCTTTGCCAAGACTTAGTAGACAGGTGGTTGAGTGAGATCAAGATTCCTAGATATGCTCAAGACTCTTTGCAAGGTAACGATAGCATTCTCTAAATCTCATGAAGGAATTGTGGTTTGATATTTCATCCATGGATTTGATGTTTACCATTATTTAATTTGATGAAGGAATGATAAAATGATCCATAACACTTTTGAAACCCTTGGGGATAATGGTTGAAGCCCCTCCAACTAGAAGTGTATCATATGCAAATTGTGAATGATTCGTACTTTTGACTCCTCTGACCAATTTTGTTCTCGACAAACAAGCAACCCTTTATGATTCCAACTTTATTTTGAGTGCCTTTGGAATTATAATATACAATAGCGGGGAAAGAGGGCATCCCTGCCTCAATCCTAGACTACTTTTAAAAAAATTAGTGGGGCTCCCATTACTAAGGGTATAATGCATGGTCCTCTAATACGAGCAAAAATCCACTATACAAAGTTATTATTAAAACCAAAGTTACTTGGAAAAGTAAAAAGGAAAGAGTGCCTTACTTATTCAAATGAGTTAGCCATATCTATTTTAACAATCATTCCTTGTCTCATTTCTCCCTGCTTAAGTGTATTGCCTCTTGGACGATGATTATGTTGTCAATGATTTGGCGTTTATTCATGATTCTACTTTGATTTACATAGATTATTTTGGGGAGAATATGCTTTACTCTGTTAACCATTATTTTGGTTAGGATTTTGTAGGAAGAGTTACACAAAGATGTTGGAGCAAATATGGAGAATGATGATGGATTTTCGTCTTTCGGGATTAATCCAAGAAGAGGGGAATTCATGATGCCTCCAATTTTATGATTCTTCTAGATGTACTTTAAGATGCACTTCGAGAAAAATCTAATTATATCCCAGCATGCTTGAAAGAAGTGGATGCTTGATGATTTCTTCGTCCTCTATTTCTTTGTTCAGGTTAGCATTTTCATTTTCAAAAATCAAATGGGAGATGTTCTCTAGCATTGCAGTGATGGAGTCAACATCAAGATCGTCCTCTTTTGTGTACAATGCCTCAAAGTGCTTTCTTCCAACCTCTTTGATTACCAAGAAGTCTCTAAAACTTGACCCATCTTCTAACAATATTTCTTTTTCATTATTTTTCTAATCATTGGATTTAGCATGTCAACAGAAAAATGAGGTTTTCCTCTCTCCATATTGTAAATACAAGATCTGAGATTTAAGACGCCATATTTATTCTTCATATCTGAATGCTTTGTGGAGTTTGTTGCATAACACTCTTTCTTCTTCTTGATATTTATTTGAAATGTCTTCCACTTCCATTCTCATCAAAAGGGATTGAAGTTGAGACTCAATTTGCAATTTTCCTTTTTTTGAGGAGACATATGAAAACTTTGTCCACTCCTTGATGGTGAGTTTGACAACTTTTAGTTTATGTTCCCAAATTAAAGTGGGTGAACCCACAACATGTTTCCCCCACACTTATGAGATAATATCTAAAACTCTAGGGAACTAGAGCCTGACATGATTGGATCTAAATGGAAGCGGCCCAAATTTTGGAGACAAGAGGACTTGAAGTGTGTCTGGTTTATGGTCAAAGAAAACCAATGAGATGATCCTGGAAATTATGATATTGTTTCTTAGCAAGAGTTCACTTTGAATAAGGAATTGATCTAGTTTGGTGGTGATACAACTTGGCCGTATTTTTCTATTAGTCCATGTGTATATTTCCCCTTCACTATATTGGTATCAACTAGAGCCCAATCCATCATGAGGTCTTCCATTTTTTGTTTGAAAGGTTCTCTAACTATGTTTCCACCTCTTTTTTTCTTACTGTTCATGATCACGTTGAAGTCCCCCACTACAATGTTATTCTTAAAAAATTTAGAGTCTTTCAAGGCCCGTAGAGACCACCAATAATCCTCTTTTTATTTATAAATTACATGCATATAAACATTAAAAATAGTGTAACAAGTACCTAACTTCTGGTGTACGATGCCTCTTAAGATCCGATGTTGTGTTTGATGATAATATTCCAATTGATATGAATAACTATGCCAAAAGGTGAAAATACTCCTTTAAGCTCCTATGGAACTTATAGTTGTTCCTTTTCTCCTTTTACAGTGTGTTTTTTCATTTTTTAGCATTTCCATTGCCCCAAGTTTGGTCTCCTGGAGTAGGACAATAGTTGGCTTTTATGATTTTATTAAATATATTGCAACTTCTTCTTTAAACTTGCTACCCATTCCTTGGCAATTCCAGGAGACAATATTCATTATTTAGCAAAAGGGGCTTTGTGGCTTCCACCTTGCAATGGAGTACTGATTCATGGGCTCTTTGCACTCCAAGTTCTAGCTCTCAATGTTTTTTTTGTGGTTGCTTGGATACTTGTAATTTCTCCTTGTTTGTTGCTTCTACCCTTTTTTCTTCTGTCAGATTTCTTCTTACTTTTTCCGACTGTCTCTCTTGTTCTTCCTCTTCCTCTTTGTTCTCTTCTTCCAATTGTTGATGAGTTTTTTTCCTTGTTAAAATACTTGACGAAAGATGGGGCTTGTCAGGGTTCTAGTCGGTTTCCTCCTAACTATTTGAAAGGAGGTCTTCATTGACTGACAATGAGGGATTTGTATGAGATTTAATGAGAATAAATGATCTGGATGGGAATAAGGATGTGGGTATTGTGACTTAGGGTGAAACCACTTCTACAAATGGAATTGATTCTTCTGATTCAAACTTATTGGTTGTTGAACCCATTTTTTTTTCTTGGGGTCTATGGCATAAGGATAAAGTTATGTTTCCTTGGATTTAAACTAAAGGAGTGGGTTTGGGAATTGTTGAGGTTGCTTGACTCTTGCTTGTAGCTTGTTTTGAACCAATAGGAACCAAAGTTGACTTGAAGACAATGGGATCAATTGTAGTACATTTAAGGTGATCTATGCTTGGAACCCATCTTTTTTTAACCACCTACCATTGGTCTTGCTTTTCAAGGATGGGTTGGGATGGAGGAATATTTTTCTTGCAAGCCTTTGCAAAGTCCCCATATTCATGACAATTTTTACACTTGAAATGAAATTGCTTGTAGTCCAAAGATTGGACATGCCTCCAATTGTCAAGGATAAAAGGATCACTTCAAGGAGACCTTTCTCTAAGTCGACTTCAACGCATATCCTGACACAGGTGAACATTCCATACTTGGGTGTAGATTTATCTATATACTACCCCAAAGAATATCTAATGCTCCGGAGCAAGTCTTCATGCCAACAATTAAGGGGAAAACCAGACGAGTGGACCCAAACTGGAACAATAGATGGAACATCAAGCTAACGATTGAAATTAGGGGTTCGTTTATTCAAATACATTCCTTTGGTACCAAATAAGTACATATTGTTTTTGAGTGTGAGATCTTTGTCTTCCTTGGCTTCAAACAAAAAAGAGTAGAATTCTCTACCATAGAAGTAATTAGTGAGTTTTCCTTTTATTAAAACCTATTAGTTCTTATAAACCTGGATGGCCATAGATCCAGGTGAAGGTAGATCCCAATAAATTGACCAATTAGGCCTCATTTAGCTAAAGCAAGATCCATGTGTCAAGAGGTAGAAACTAAAAGAGGAACCTACAGAATGTTGTCCAGCTTAAGCGAGAAAATTGTGACTTTGTGGCTTTCCAAATGGCTATAATAAGGGCATGAAAGGATAAATCCTCTACATCTGGAGAGGAAAGATGTAATATACCGTGCTTATATTACAATGTCATTAATTAATAAAATAAATCATTAATGTAATTATTATACATTTAAAGTCACATCTTTTAAGACAAAAAGATGTGACTCTACTCTTTCATACAATTAATTAATTAATTAATTAATGACTCTACTCTGTCATTTAATTTATTAATTAATGACATTCTAGTATACGTACCATATATTACAAAAGATGACCCCCTCTAGGGTCTAGATCGTGCACAACTATATCAGAAGCCCCAATGGCATGAAGACAGAGTGGATCGTATATTTTTTTAGTTATGCTTTCATTGTTACAAGCCCATGGTTCTATTTCTTTTTTCTTTGTTGAAGATGGCATTCCACTTTTTATACAAATTTATATATGATTATGTAATAAATTTTATAAAAACTTAGTTAATTTTTTTTAAATTAATTTTTTAAATAAACTACATAGTAAAATTTTATATTGAATTTTTTAATAAGTTGAAACATATTTTCATATTAAAATTAATTATAAATATCATAATTTTTTTATTATAATTTTTTACTAAATATTAACTTTTCCAATAAATCTACTAAATTTTCACCCACTTTAAAGCCTAATTTGTGTACATATGGGGTCTCATACACCAATTTGGTGTGCTGGCTTGGCCGTGACCTTAAAAATAGATTATTATTATTCATTATATGAATAAAAACTTATTGCAAAAACAAGGAGAATATGGATGGTGTGTCATTTCTATGTGTTTCTCGCAGTCAATTTTATGTGAAAGGGAGATCTTTACATAATTAAGTTAAAAAATTGAGTTTAAAAAAATATGCCATTAAGGTGGTGTGCCAAAATATATTTCTAAAGAAAACATATATTAATAAAACTCATTTATTTTAAGGTCAGGCAAAATATATTAATAAAACTCATTTATTTTAAGGTAAGGTAAAATATATTAATAAAATTTATTTATTTTAAGATAAGGCAAAATATATTATTAAAATTCATTTATTTTAAGGTGGTATGTCATTAAAAGAAGAAGAATATTTTACAATTATAAATAGAAAAATAATAGACGGTGGAAAGTTGGAAAATTACAAGAGAAAAAATAGTATGATATAAATAGGCAACAAATCAACTATTTACATACATGCTCTTCTTAACATATGGTGAAAGGTTGAAAAACCATAAGATAAAAGCAGTCTGATATAAGTAGGCAGCAAATCGACTATTTATATACATGTTCTTCTTAACAAATGGTGAAAAGTTGGAAAATCATAAGGGAAAAGTGGTCTGATGTAGATAGGTAGCAAATAGACTATTTACACACATGCTCTTCTTATTTGTGAGTCCACATTTTTTTATGCTACACCAAAAAGGCACAACTTGAATGAGAAATAAAAAAAAGTGCAAACTCAAATGGCAGATGCTTGGGAACAACTAAACTCCCAGGATAATCACGATTTCGAAGATTCAGTAATTAAAATAGCGACCTCTTGGGATTTTCAAGAAGATTTTGTTGAAATGTCAATTTCATGGGACATTCAAGAATATTACATTAAGTTTCATTTGGTCTCAAACGTGGAAGATGCATCCTACTCTTCTTCACACTATAAAACTTTGAAAGTCTATTCTCTCAATACTTTGTCAAAAAATAAAGAAAAACTCTATTAAGTGAATGTGTTTGAGATCGATGATGCTTTGTATTAATGAAAATGCACGATGAAAAATATATTCATATATGGAAAATACAAAATTGATATTTGTATACTTTATACAAATCGTAACTTATGAGTTTGTTTTTATTACAAATCCATCTTAATCTAAATCCTTTAAGAAGTTATATGTTAAAAAAATAATTAAACCGTGGAATGTTTTTTTTTTTT
>ML796297.1:0-13723 GCA_009831015.1 Picea engelmannii | reverse complement strand
TTTGATATGTACTAAGCATATTGAAATGTTTTCATATCCAAGCTTTGTATATTTCTTGAAATTTATTGACACTTATTCCGAGATGCCTCAATAGGCCTGATAGCGTAAATGTTTACATGATGCGACGTCCTCCAACACCCCTGTCAACTTAAATGTTTGCATACCGCGAGGTCCTTAGACAACCTGAGAGTCTTAAATGTTTATGTAAATATGGTTCTCGGAGTACATGCCAGTTCAATAGCCATTGTATGTTTCATCCTTGTTCTGCGATTGAAGCTACATACATTGTTTATTGGTTCAGTGACTGTTTCTTCTTTACTGGTTTGTCGGGTCCTACCATTGTATGTTTCATCCTCGTAATCGTTGAAGCTAGATACATTGTTTACTGGTTCGGTGAGTGGTTCTTCTTCGTTGGTTTTTCGGTTGTTGTTTTTTGTTGTTTCACTCGTGATTCGACCTGCGCTTCTGCATTTCATCATTTCGGAGTAAGTTTCGATGCCATAGTTTCATTTTGTATTCCTTGTTTGTTGTTCAGTGTTTGCAGTTTGCTAGTAAGAATGTTTGTTTATTTGTAGTCGCATGTTCCTTGTATGTTTCTGGTTCCTTTTCTGCTTCGGCTGCAGTTTCGTAATCGTTGGAGATACATATGTTGTTCACTTGGTCGGTGGCTTTTGTTGGTTCATTGGTTCCTGGGTTGCTGGTTCTATTTGTTTGCCTGGGGTTTATGCTTTGGGGCCCTGAAGGTGTAGTTCAAACTCTTCGTGCTTTCTCGTTGGTTTGGTCCTTGCTGGTTTCTTTTCTTTGATTCGACCTTGCAGGGTTGGGGTGCATCGGCAATGGTTGGAGATTTTTTTATTTTTTTTGGATTATTATTTTTTTTTGGGGGCGCTTTACGGTGTTCAGCCCCTGCACCCACCAGTCAATTTACAGTTGTGTTATTTGCCATTTTTGCAGAGGCCGTTATCTATATTTTTGTAAGATTTTCCTCGTGCTCGAGTCCTGCCATGAAAGAAAATAGTTGCATACAAAATTATTGGAGGATTACATGTAAAGTTACAATATCCATTGCTTTTTTGTTGGAATAAAGCATATGTATGCAGCCTACATTTATAGACCATGTATGGTCAGATGTGTGGATATGACATGACATGTTCTTTCTCCTCTACATAGACTGGTGTGCACACGATACAATTTATGTTTTGCTTGAGATATGATATGTGCAACAAAGATTCTTCAAGATTATATTTTCATGTCTGAAAGCATGTTTGGGTAGTTTGCCACGAAAAACTGAGAACTTGTATCGTGGGCACAACAGTCTGTGTAGAGGATAAAGAACATGGTTAAAGGGCATATTTGGATGAATTGCCAGGGAAAACCATAAATCGTTTAGATGTGGCCATGCAATTGTGTGATATTTTCTACCTTGTAATATATTTTGGCCAGGGAAAAAAAGCTAGACGTTTACAGCCATGGATAGAGAAGTGTAAAGGTTAATGTTTCTGCCTTTGTAAATTGTTCGTTGAGTCAGTTTTGTTGTATCTACATATTGCTTGTTCTCTAGTGAATACCAACTTCCATTGATGTTCATTGAATTTTGTGGGTTCCCACATTGAAACAAACAGAGTAGTTGGAGAAAAGGAGGGAGTCTTGATTGCATCGGCTGAAGAGGATATAGAAAGGTGAATGCTTGTACTGTTGTTTCATATTGCGTTGTTTTGTATTTCATTTATGGTCTGTATATGTGTTAAACTAGTTGTGTGCATTCCTACATGGTAAGTTATATTGGTTACATACGTTCCTTCCTGCATACTAAGCTAGTTTATATTCGTTGTGTTTGCGCTGCATTGCTGCATTTAAAGAAACATAATCGCTGGACAGGAGGAAGGACTCTTTGGTGGGTAAATAGACCTTTTTCTTTTTCTTTTAGATGTTTGTTTTCACACTAACTTGCCTTCGTCTCGATTGCATCTTCGGCATTGCTGCCTTGGAAAAAACAGGTTACTTGGACAGGGAGATGAATTCTTCCGTGCGGCAGCAGAGGGTTTTGTGGTACAATCTTCTAAAAGGTATACCAAGTGTGATGATAAATTAAATATACAAACCAGGTGAGAGCATATAATATTAGACTTGAAAACGATGAATTCACAGTAATGGGCCTTTCTGCGCTCCCTGTTTCTACTTTTTCCATTTTCTATTATCCCTTTTGTTTTCTGATTCATCTGCTTAGTGTGGTTTCCAAAAATTCCCTCGTGCATCGGTTGGCGGACTAACAGACTGACATATGTGGTCCTTCTTCTACCTTATTCCATAGTTACCCACTTTGTCGATTACGACTGCCAGGTTGGCAGGTTGAAGATTTCTCCCCTGGCTTTCGGTGGTCCGCGATATATAGATTGGCCATGGTGACCCGCGGTCGCGCCTTGTTTACTGTTAAACATTTCTCCAGTTAAAAAATTAAGATGAATGCAGTTTTACGGTTATTTGGTTCTTCTGATGGACAATATACAATGCATATATTTGTTTAGTCCTGATGTTCATCTGCATGTGCTTGCATCAGAAAAAGTTGGACTAGTGAGATGACCATGAGCAGTCAGTCATCCCAGACATCAGCAGACCAACAAGGCCAAAGGTAAAGATGCATACGTTGTGCTCTTACTATGTTTACTAAACAAATTTCCTGGGCTATATATTCATCTATGGCATGGCGGATATGTTGATGCCATTTGCAATACATGGTTTCTAGCTCGCAAGAAGTATCAACAAGTACAAGCGAAACGGTGAATGTGTTGCATGTTCCACAGACCAAGAGGTGTGGCTGTGAAACTGTGGCTCCATAGTTCATCAATACTATTCATGTACTTGCAGCACACTACCATTCACTTTAGTTTTCCTGTTCAAAAAATGTCATCAGGTCTAGAGTTGTGACATCCAAAGTACTGTCAATAGAAGGCTTGAACAACCGCCAAACTGGACAACTGTTTGTCGGGGACATAATGGTTGTCTATACCACCTACTTGGACAAGGCAAACAAAAGTAGATCCATTATGCGTGTTGATATGAAAGACAAGGACGCCATGATGTTAGTCACACTGATTGTTCCTCCACAACTTGTCCAGAAACATGCAGAAAATATATTGCCGCGTAATGGGATATCCATTACAAATTTTAATGTATTGCCCAAAACAGTATATGACCATGGTGATTGCGATCAAATTATTTTGCTCAACAAAACAAGCATTGTGGAAAAAATTCCTTCTATTTGTTCAGAATATCGCTTCCTCCCGGACTCGACTATCATGCAGCTTGCACAGAGCACTGATATTTACCCAATCGGAACGATTGGGGCTGATGTGACACTGGTGAGAAAATTTGGGTCGCAACACATTCTCCATATAAAGGATGGAGAGTCGGACAACGAAAAGGAAATGGTACCGCTTTTCATATTCAGTTTTGTTCTTAACTTTCGCATCTGCATATATGTCGGATAAGTTACACAAATATTGCATTGTTCCATGTTGCAGGTACAATTGTTCGATACGTATTCATATTTGTTTTCGTTGATGGAACAACAATTGCATAGAGGGCAAATTCCACTTATGTTGTTCAAAAATATAACAAAGAAGAAGGATGCTAGAGAAAGGATCTTTCGGACAACCCAGGCAACGTTTGTAACAGAGTTGCGAGCAGATATAGTAGAGGATTTGGAGAAACTAGCTAGCTCTACAATTGTTGTGCATATACATCCACAAAATCATCCTCACTTTGCTTATAGAAATAGCCCTCAACAAATTTATGCACCTGTTTACTTTTTCTTTTTTGTTTTAAAGGGGAGGGGGGGATGCAGTTGTGTATTATATTGTTCAATGTATTAATCCCTTTGCTCGCGTTGCTAGGTTGAAGGTCTTTTAGTTGCAGCCAATGTGTACTCGACCCCCTTTGACCCTGTATGTGCAAAATGCCATTCCACTACTTCTGCCTCTGCTTTGATAAGTGATGATATGATTGATTGTCTGTGATGCGATGAAAAATGTCCATATATTTATGGACATTGCGTCAATGGTGTTATCTGAACTGTGGGCAACACAAGTATGCAGTGTTTGGTTAGGCAACCTCTGTTAAAAAATGTGCTTCCTGAATTGGAGAGTTGTCGTATGAAACGTATCTACACAAAAAGGCAAGCAATGTATATACGTTGCGACAGCTTCAGATACAGAGCAAATTCACCTTAAATGAGGACAATGCAATTTTACATATCGGCTGAAGAAGGGCAAAAAAATAAATTAAATCAAACTTTGGGAGGAAACGAATATACCTGATGTCACTTTGTAATATTTGTTCAACATCCAGATGAATGTTCGTTTCAAGAGAAAAGGAATGCGCCAATGTCTTTTCTTTGTATATCAAATTGTTTGGTGCAAAGGTCGATGGGTTCTGCTCAATGGAACCTTCTGGGAACTTTCTTCTGGGTTGTTTAAAGTATGGTTGGTTCTTGGTTATCTGGTTTGTCTATCAATTTGTATACCGTGGAACTCCAGCTCTTCTTTGGAGGACACGAAACAATATAATTGAATTTTTTTGGCCAGCTCGCACACAGATCCGCCTGATATTTTCTATGGCGTTGTGACACAAATGTACTATATGACTTGTTTTGGCAAATTTTCTTGATCGATGAACTTGGCCAAATTATTGTTGTGAAATAATTTGAAATCAGTGAATATATAGTGTGCGAAGTGAAATTGTCCTATCATACCAACAAGAGGCTCTTAAAATTCAAATTGATCGTTGTTTTTGCAATTTTTGCTTATTCGATGAACTTGGTAAAATTAACATCTTGGAATAATTTGAAATCAACGAATATATACTGTGTGGAGTGCAATTGTGCTATCATATGAACAAAAGGGCCTTAAAATTCAAATTGGTCCTTGTTATGCTTGCGATGATAGAATTTTACGAAAAAGTTCTTTTGTTTCCTTCTTTTTAAAACTAAAAAGCGATTTAACATCCTTTAATAATTTAATGTAATTCACTTGTACAATAACAATAGTTAATATTAATATTTTAGTATCTGAAAATAATGGTTTTAGCTGAAGTTAGATAGGATGAGCATTGCTAAACAATTGCAATCTTGAACCCGCCAGACGTGGAATCCGCAAGTCCACCTATCAATTTGTATATCGCGGAAGTCTGGGTGATATTTGCAGGACACCGAACAAAAGAGGTTCAAATTTCAGCCCGCCAGGCCGAGAACCCGCGACCCAAAAAGTGCCCAAGTATGGAACGAGGGATCCGCATATGCTCTATAAAATCTCTTGTCCATACTTTCTAAAAGTACATGTTTACTATGTATTGCTCGTTTGTTGGAAAACTTTTATATCAGTCGCCCGACCATATTGTACAAACTTTCTCGTTTAATTAAATTCTGCAATAGCAAAAATTATTATTAATAATTTAGTATTGAAAATCATGTTTTTAGATATGTTAGATAGTTTATAGGGATTAGTATCTGTAAACAATGGCAAACTTGAACCCGCCAACCCTTAAGTCCATTTGTCAATCTGTATATCACGAAACACTGAGGGTTATTCAGAGGACAAGGAACAATGAAAACTGCAATGTTGAGCCACGCAACCCACAGGTCCGTTTGTCAATTTGTAAATCATGGAGATGTGCCTGGTGTTTGTACAACGCAGAACAATAGAGGCCCAATTTTCAGCCCGTGAGCCCCATAGACTCGATCAAAAAAAATCGCTAGATATGAAATTCATACGGGATCACTACGGGACAATAAAACTGCAATGTTCAGCCAACCAGCTCGAGTCCACCTGTCCACTTGTATATCGCGGAAGTCTGGGTGCTATTTGTAGGAGACAGAACAATAGAGACTCTATTTTCGGCCCGCCAGGTCGCGAACCAAAAACTGCCTAGGTATGGAATGAGGGATCCACATATGCTGCATAAAATCTCATTCCATAGTTGATATATAGACAATGTCCACAAGTCCACGTGTCAACTTGTATATCACGAAAGTCTAGGTGCTATTTGTAGGACACGAAACAATAGATACTTAATTTTTAGCCTGCCAGGTCGCGAACCCATGATCCAAAAAGTGCCCAAGAATGGAATGAGGGATCTGCATATGTTCTAGAACAATGTTTTTTTACAGCGCGGAACAATAGAGGCCCAATTTTCAACCCGGCAGCCCCAAAGCTCCCGATAAAAAAAAATCGCTTAATTTGAAATTCATACAGGATCTCCGCATATGCTATATAAAATCTCATTCCATACTTTATTTAGAGACTATGTCCACAAGTATAGGTGTCAATTTATATATCGCGGAAGTCTAGGTGCTATTTGTGGGACACGGAATAGTAGATACTTAATTTTCAGCCTGCCAGGTCGCGAACTCGCGATCCAAAAAGTGTCGAAGTATGAAATGACGGATGCACATATGTTCTAGAAAAATGTGTTTGTAAAGCGTGAAACAATAAACTCTCAATTTCTAGCTCGCCAGCCTCAAAGCCCCCGATAAAAAAAAAAACACTAAATTTGAAATTCATATGGGATCGCTATGGGACAATAAAAGTGCAATGTTCAACCAACCAACCCGAGTCCACCTATCAATTTGTATATCGCGGAAGTCTAGGTACTATTTGTAGGAGACAGAACAATAGAGACTCTATTTTTGGCGCGCTAACCCGCGATCCAAAAACTGCCTAAGTATGGAATGAGGGATCCGCATATGCTGTATAAAATCTCATTCCATACTTTATATAGAGACTATGTCCAAAAGTCCACGTGTCAATTTGTATATCTCAGAAGTCTAGGTGTTATTTGTAGGACACGGAACAATAGATACTTAATTTTCAACCCACCAGGTCCCGAACCCGTGATCCAAAAAGTGCTCAAGTATGGAATGAGGGATCCTTATATGTTCTAAAACACTATCAACTTGTATATCGCGGAAGTCTGGCTGTTATTTGTAGGAGACGGAACAATAAAGACTATTTTCGGCCAGCCAAGTCACGAGCTTGCGATCCAAAAAATGCCTAAGTATGGAATGAGGGATCCGCATATGTTGTATAAAATCCCATTCCATATTTTATATAGACTATGTCCACAAGTCCACGTTGGAATTTGTATATCGCAGAAGTCTAGGTGCTATTTGTAGAACATAGAACAATAGATACTTAATTTTCAGCCTGCCAGGTCGTGAACCTGCGATCCAAAAAGTGCCCAAGTATGGAATGAGGGATCTGCATATGTTCTAGAACACTATCAATTTGTATATCGTGGAAGTCTGGGTGCTATTTGTAGGAGACAAAACAATAAAGACTCTCTTTTTGGCCCGCCAGATTGCGAGCCCGCGATCCAAAAACTGCCTAAGTATGGAATGAGGGATCCACATATGTTGTATAAAATCTCATTCCATACTTTATATAGAAACTGTCCACAAGTCCACGTGTGAATTTGTATATCGCGGAACTGTAGGTGCTATTTGTAGGACACAGAACAATAGATACTTAATTTTCAGCTCGCCAGGACGCGAACTCGTGACCAAATGCAATGTTCAGCCAAGCAGCCCGTAGGTCCTCCTGTCAATTTGTATACAGTGGAAATCTGGGTGCTATTTGTAGGACACGAAACAATAGAGACTCTTTTTCAGCCCGCGATAAAAAAAAGTGCTTAAATATGGAATGACTCTTTTTTATATTGCTCATTTGTGGAAATACTTTTATATCACTCGATCGACCATATTGTGCAAACTTTCTGGTATAATTAAATTCTGCAATATAAATATTTAACAGTAATAATTTAGCGCAGGTCAGGTTCTGAATTTGTATATCGTTGAATTGCCAGTGCTATTTCTAGAGTGCAGAATAATAGATGCCCAATTTTTTGCCCGCCAGCCCGAGAATCCCCGATCCAAAAAAGTTGCTAATTATGAAATTAATAGGGAATTGCTAAGGAAAAAAAATTGCAATGTTGAACCAACCAACCCGCAAGTTCACCTGTCAATTTGTATATCGCGGAAGTGTAGGTTCTATTTGTAGGACACGGAACAATAGAGGCTCAATTTTCAGCCCTTCATGCCGAGAACCATCGGCCCTTCACATGCCCTGGGTATATCTTCGTCCGACTGCTTTTCATACTTTGGTATTTCTTGGAATCGGTTTCGCCATTGCTGCTGCCTTCGTACTTGTTTCCAGATATGCAATAATTAAGCTTTAATGCTAGTAGCCATCCTGCAACATCTGTTAAAATTGTCATTAATGTTCGGAAGTCCAAAGAAGATTTGTCATTAGTACCAATTAAACTAAGATTTGCCCACAATCATGTTATCCTTTCCAAGTATTCATTTCAAAGGCCACGCAATATTTTTTTTTTTTGTGTCGACGGGTTGGTGCTTTTAAGAAATTTCTAATTCTTAATCTCTTTTCGTTGTCACCGCCACGTTCGCACTTTTTTTCTAATTGTGCAATTAGTGAGCTATGATGGTCACAACTCATTCCGCACGAACCCTGGAAATTGGCATTGATCAGCAAAAGGCTCGAGGAGATATTCCATTGATATGCATTAAACCATAATTTGCGGAGGCTTATATTATCCCTCCTCGATTTTCATTTCAAACATCATCTCAACCAAATGAAAATTCTAAATAACTTCTGGCAGCAGTTCTCTGCACACACAGTAAACACATTGGGGCATAATGGCTAGAGGTTCCACTATTCCAAGGCATATTCTTATTATTCATCTCCCTCCTCCCAGGAGCAAAAAATGAGATGGTCCCTTGGTACACCGAGAGATATATTTCAAGCCAAAAAATTCCATCGCAACCCTGGCTAGTCAGAGAACCTACCCAGTTGCAGTCATTGCTATCGCAGAAGTTGATGCCATGAATTCCGAGCTGGAAGAAGATGATCCGATGGATGATGATATGGCAATGGATGATGGCAATGCAGAGAATCTTCCCACTCCTGTGCCCAAACTGAAATCAACCATAACGAACGGACCTTCCCGACTCGGTGATCGCAGTCATGACAACACCAAAAGGAGTTTCAGAAAAGAAACTAATGGTGAACGCAACAACCACTTTGCACGGCGAAAGTAGGAATTCCAGAGTTCCAAATTAGTCTGTTCTGGGCGGAAGAGTTTCAGTGTAAAGCAATGATATGTTGATGCTCCCAGAGATATATTTCAAGCTAAAAAAATATTGTTTAACATCTTCGGGCATCAGGTCCAAAACTCTCGCTCCTGCCATGTATTTTCCTACTAGTCATCTCCTTCTACCCATAATGGACTAATTTGGGCCTCTGCAATTACACGTGCAAGTTGTGCTACTGAATTTTTTTGGACTATGCAGAGGCAGTTTCAGCTAAGGGCTATTTCACTTGCCCTGCAACCATTTTCATCTTCTTTCTGAGGAAAAGCTTATGAAAAATATCAATTTCAGCAGAGGATGATTCATCGACGAGAAAACTCCAAGGATCTTGCATACTGCAGAACCCGTGCCTGTGTTTGTCGCAGATACCTTCAATGTTTTGGCCTGAAGAACTGGGTCCAATTTCTAAGCATAGATGTACAATGCTTGGTGTTTTTCTTATTTTTTTATTTTAAATGGATTTGCTATTAAAGAAAATCTGTCTTGCACTCTTCGTTGCTGCCTCTTTTCTGGGTTTAACGCAAGTTCTAATTGGCATGGTTCGGTGCTCTCATACTTCTTCGATCTTGTGTTTACTAATACCAATGTACAATGTTGCAACAAAATCATTATTTTTGTTTCTAGACATGCAATTATTAAGTTTTAATGCTAACAACCCATAATGCAATAAGTTTAATACTTGAGTTAATATGTTGCACTGATGGTAGAATGTATCAAGAACACAGTTACACGCACATGTTCCAATAAAATCTAACCTTTCACAAAGCATTTGCTGGCAATTAGTAGAAAATAAAATTTAGTGGTTAAGTTGATATGTTACAGTCATGGAATAATGTATCAAGAACATAGTTGCAGGCATACGTTACAATAAAATGTAATCTTCAACAACGCATTTGCTGAAAATTAGTAGATCATGGTTTTGCAACGATGGCGCTTCTTTGAAACCAATTTGCGCTTACGAAAATTGTCTTCCGCCTCTCTATTTTCCCACTCTTTTATTTCCTCTAGTTTCTCTTCCAATCATTTTTTTCTCGACAATGCGTTGCTTTGCAGCTTCGTGGATTCACGCGTTTGCGTTTCCAACGACCACTTTCCCTTTCTTTAAATTGACCGTCTATTGTTCCCTATCCCACAACTGGCACCCAGAGTTCCGCCATATACAAATTGACAGGCAGACTTGCGCGCTGGTCGGGTCAACATTGCAATGCTACTTTTCCATGACCTCCAAACAACATTCAGAGCTCTGGTATATACAAATTGACATATATTCAAAATTGCAACCGTTCATAGATAATACGCTTTCCGTATTGCGGTCCACCTACCATGCCCTTTTCTGTGTTGCACATTTTTGCACTGAAAACTTTCGAGAAATACAATTTAACCGTTGGGTCCTCGCATATTTAGTGGAACTATTGTCACCCCATTTTGAAGCCCATTTGTCCACTTTCCATACTTCGCCATTTGTTCGAATTTATTTGGCGAATCGTCGGTTTGGCGGGTTGAAGAAATATTCAGTTCGTAGTCATTGTGTCCTGTATTCGCGCCCCTTTGCAATTAGCAGTTGGCAATTATATATAAGATCTTATTGCCATGTATGCAATTAGCAATCATGATCTCTTCCGTTTTACACGTTTTGCACTCAAAAATTCTAAAACATGAAATTTCATCGTGCAACACTCGGCTGTCCTGACTATCCCCATAACCCTTTTTTGAATCCCGTCCAACCGCTTTTCAGATCTTGCATTTCTTTCCTTGCTCTCCGCCCTCTCCGTCACCTTCACACTTGTCTATAATAAAAGAAAATAAAAAGTTATATATATATATATATANAAATATGGAATTACCGGCATTTAATTCTAACAAGTCATCATGCAAAAACCGTATATATTGTCTTTGATGGGCGAAAGGCTCGAGAACATCTTGTATTCATGCGCATTAAACCAAATTTTGCGGGCGGATTATATTATCCCTTGCGAGTGTTCATTTCAAAATCATGAAATATCGTTCACACGGCGTGCCCTTTGCATGCTCACAAAACCTCCATTCCTTAAATGCTTTTCGCCGTACCCGCCACGTTCGCATTTCTAAATATGCAATAAATAATTTTTTCTACTATCCGCAAATATACAAACCGGTCACTCAACTGCCCCATCATGATCTCTTCCATTTTACACATTTTGCACTCAAAAATTCTAAAACATGAAATTTCATCGTGCAACACTCAGTTGTCCTGACTATCCCCGTAACCCTTTTTTAAATCCCGTCCAACCGCTTTTCAGAGCTTGCCATTCTTTCCTTGCTCTCCGCCCTCTTCGTCACCTTCACACTTGTCTATAATAAAAGAAAATAAAAAGTTATATATATATATATATATATATATATATAACTTTTTATTTTCTTTTATTATATATATCTTGTTTCTAAATATGGAATTACTGGCATTTAATTCTAACAAGTCATCATGCAGAAACTGTATATATTGTCTTTGATGGGCGAAAGGCTCGAGGATATCTCGTATTCATGCGCATTGAACCAAATTTTGCGGGCGGATTATATTATCCCTTGCGAGTGTTCATTTCAAAATCATGAAATCCCGTTCACACGGCGTGCCCTTCGCAAGTTCACAAAACCTCCATTCCTTAAATTCTTTTCGCCATACCCGCCACGTTCGCATTTCTAAATATGCAAAAAATATTTTTTTCTGCTAACAGTTCATCATGCACCACCAATACAGGTTGTCATTAATCAACGAAAGGCTCAAGGAGCTTTCCCATTCAGAAACATTTAACCAAGATTTAGCAAAAAGTTACATTATTCGCTCTAACAATTCATTTAAACCATCATCTGCAACAAAGCAACCTTCTCATAAACCTATGGCATTAGCTCGACACCAGTTCTGTGGAGAGACAGTGAACGCCTTCGGGTGCGAGGACCATAACTTCCACTGGTCCAGGGCATTTTCTTATTACTCAACCCCTATCGCAGTGAACCAAGTAATTTGGACCTCCGGGATTGCTCATGCAGGCTGTGTCCCTGAGGTTTTTGACTATAAGGACCTGGTCTCTTGGTGCGTCGATAAATTTATTGTAGACCAAAGAATTATTCCACTGCACGACGACTTTTTTGTTTCTTTGTCACCTCAGGTCTTCCACCAAATGATGAAATTGCCCGAGCCAACATTAACATTCAAAGGAGAAGATTGCAAACAGTTCCTAGCAAAGCATAATAACGGATTGAACCTCTTGCCCCATATTTTGAAAAGGCCGAATCTAGTTCCTGAAGATATTACAAGTATGCAGGTTAGTTCATTTAGAAATCCATTTCAGGAAATTGCCTGGCTGTTTACAAGAATAACGGGACATGAGTCCACAGGTACTGTTTCCCGCATGGCTCTTTATATTTTGTATTTCACAGTCAACGAACAAGCCCTTTTTTATTGGGGCAGGTTAATTTCCCATGAAATCTCTTCCCAATTGTCAAGCTACAAAAGGGAAAATAAATTTTATATGTCATCCTATTTAGTTTTTGCAATAGCACATTCCTGTCAATTTCCGCAACTGTCTCTATCCAAAAAAGTCAACTGGGAATTCTACCCAGTAACATTATGGTACCAGGCCTTGTGGAAGCACAAGGATTCCCACTGTTTTATGAGGTTTTTAATGGCTTCCTGTCTGTTTTCAAAGTTTTGTTGTTAGGAGAAAATGCTCCCCGCATAGCTGAACATGCAACTATTTTTTTGCACAATAAGGGGACACTCCAACATTTGGATAATTACACTGTCATAAGAATTTTTGGCTCCACGGAACAACCTTCTCTCCTTCCATTTCACGTTACGGACATAATTTTTATTGCAGAAATAACACGTCAATACAGCTACTGGTTCCATCTGTTCCAAAGGAAGAAAAAAAAAATAGTTCATTCCTTTGCCTTGGAAAATAGGCGAGTTCGTCTTGAAAAATGTCAACAAAATTGACGATTTCACAACACATTTTAGCATCTCCAACCTCATATATGCTGAAGACATAAGAAGATTTGACCCCTATGATATTTTTAGACAACATTTACAATCACTTGGCCTCAACGATTGTTTTGTAAATAAACACCTACCCAAAAACAGAGATAGTGACGGTCTTGCCTCTGATACCGACGACTTAGAGACAGTGCAAAGTTGCACTAAATTGTACACACAACAGGGGAAAGGCCCCAATGACAAGAGTGTTCAATCCACAAATACCACTCCAAAAAGTACAACATCCCGGAGCATCGCTCCAACGACCCATCACAACAACAAAGAAACCCAGAGTTCTTCAAACGGAGGAGGAGATAACGACCCTCCTCACTCTAAAATTGATAGTTCTCACAAGCTTCTAGTAAAGAAGAAGAGAAAAAAAATGTGGGTCAGGTAGAAGAGCTGGAAATTCAAAGTCAGAACATGGAAGTTGACATTGATCTCGATGCCATGTTCCCCATCCTTGATCAACCCTAAGACGACATCCACCATAGCCATCCAATGGACATATCCGTTACCCAAAATTTTGACGAAGATGAATCCTTCATGTTCCA
>ML796296.1:135265-181983 GCA_009831015.1 Picea engelmannii | reverse complement strand
GTAGATGATGTACAGAACTGAAAAAGACTGCCTATCATTTCGAAGAAGAAGAGGTTTTCTCCCTTTATGGGTTTCCTCGTGAAAATCTGTCTCTGTGTGTATTTTATGTGTGACTGATGATCTTTACTCTTACTGTCCATATATTGTATGTTGCTTGATAACACATGAAGAAATATTAATAATTGTTAAGAAGGTGTAAAATGGTTTAAGCTTATAAACAACTGATTCACCCCCCCTCTCAGTTGTATTAGTATTTCCAACAATATATACATACAACAAAGTTTTACTTAAAATAAACAAACTATACTAACCCACTAACAACTTGTAAAGTTAATATCTCAACCATGCCAAAATAGGAACCAACTAATTGAAAATAATACCACATCCTTCTCGTATAATTAAATATCACACATTAATATAATATTATACAAGTGAAAGTTAATGATTTCAACAAAAATCATTTTACCTATAATGATGAAAAGTGTCAAGTGAGTTTAAGGTGACTTGTAATCATTTTTTAATGAGAAGTTAATGTGGCGATTGTGAAGTATAGAGAGAAAAGGGTGACAGAAGCACTATTTTAGTGAGAAGTCACTTAAGGGAGGATTATATTTGTTAGATTAAATTTTGTTAAATTATGTAAAAGCTAAAAAGAGTAAAGATTTTATTCATGGAAATTTACATTGTTGATTAGTCATCCAACATTAAAAACATGTTCATTCATAAGCTATATAAAAAAAACAAGGAGAGTGGGGAGTTGAAAAAACACAAGGGGAGTGGGGAGTTGAAAAGGGAAAGTTGTGTACAAAAAAATATTTTTTTTTTTGTTTTTTTTTAAATTAATGTTTATCTTATTATATAGTTTAGTAAGTTGTGAGAGATTTTCTCCAAAATTTTCTAGTTTAGTGTATGGTTGATATATTTTTTCAACTTTTTCTTTTATATTTAAAATAAGTTAAATTTGATAATAACTATGAATTCTATATAATGGAGTTATAATTTATTTATTATATTTATAGTCAATTTTCATAAGAAATTACTTTTTTTTTTTTTTTTATGTGTGTAACAATGTTTACTCCTTCATATTAATTAACGTTGAAAAGGGAAAGTTGTGGAGAAAAAGATTACTATTTTTTTGTTTTTTTAGAATTAATGTTTATCTTATTGTATAGTTTAGTAAGTTGTGAGAGATTCTCTCAAATTCAGTTTTCTAATGTATGGTTGATATATTCTCTCAACTTCTAATTCTATATTTAAAATAAGTTAAATTTAATAACAACTAAAAATTCTATATAATGAAATCACAATTTATTTATTATATTTATAATCAGTTTTCATAATAAATTACTTCTGTATGTGTAACAATTTCTACTCCCTCATATTTTATGTTCTAATATATTCTGATATTAAACCATGTCTTAACTTGACTGGCTCATGGGAGTGCCTAAAAATATAAATATGAGAGGCATGTGCCAATGGACATGAGGAGTTGAGGACGCAAAGGAGGAAGACTTGAAGGACACACTGCTATTGACGTGAAAGGGAACCATTGAAAATCCATAAAGGAGAGCCATCGATCGTTGGCTGCGTAAGTGAGGTATCGGGGTGAGCGAGAGGACTGCGTAAGTGAGGTAGCAGAGTGAGTGAGGGAAGAGCCGGAACCGGGAGAGAGCAGAGATGCTATTCTGTCAGAAAGGAGAGTCGTTTGAAGTACCGTTGAAGGAATAGTTGGTTACCTGCTTGTAGGAACCACTGTAGGATAAGTGCTATTAGAAATCAAGCCACTGTTGGACTGACATCAAGATGTTGTTAAAAAAGGGTGGATTTAGGCTTGGTGTTGAAGAGAGGCACCACTGCTGTTTTGATGTTAGATCGTTGTTGTGTATTGAAACCCACGTGTGGGAGGACGTTATGTGCAACCCTGTGAGATTTTATCAACTGCGTAACTAAGAAGGTGTGAGGAAGGCAGTGCATTGTTCTTTTGTATAATGTTGTTGAACATGACTACTCCCTCTATCTCATGACTAATCCGAAGAACCACTAATACATTTACAGAACCAACAAAGACTGCAGTAAAGACAAATCATCCTTCTTATTCTCCACGCAAATTGATAAGAGAGAGCACCTTACCAATGTTATTAAATTGCTCTTTACAAGTGTACAGGAAAAAGCCACACATCTACGTTTTTTGTCACGACCAGGATTCCACAGCTCCTTTGTTTTTTGGCTTTAATTATCTTATAGGTTAGGTTACTCATCTTTATGACATGAGTAAGGCCTGTATTCTTCTACATGCCGCTACCATTAAAGCCCGCATTAAAGCATAAAGGCAAAGTATGAAGTGGGCAGTCAATATTAAGAGAATGCTGTGACAATGAAAATCTGCTTTATAGCAGAAAAACGAATTATAAGAAAAGTTTGTTTGTTTTTGTTTTTTTTTTTAAATCTAACCAAGCGCAGGTTAAATTTGAACTAGTGAATTTTCAAGAAAAAACATATGTTATTAACTATTAGACTTATTCAGATATACTTTCTATATCAACTTGTAACTATCCATTTAGAAAATCAACTTGTAAATATCTTTTAAATTCACATAATAACTAAAATGTTATTAACTGTTAGACTCACTCACTCAGATATACTTGTCTATAACTTGTAACTATCCATTTAGAAAATTAACTTGTAACTATCTTTTAAATTCACATAATAACTAAAATTAAAGTACAAAAATTTATTCTACTTCATATACTAGGTATATTATGTTTTATATATAAACAAAATCACATTTTTTTAAGAGCAGCGACATCGCT
Organism: Picea engelmannii; assembly: GCA_009831015.1. NCBI lineage: Eukaryota > Viridiplantae > Streptophyta > Pinopsida > Pinales > Pinaceae > Picea > Picea engelmannii. Next base: position 179,173 of record ML796296.1, on the reverse strand, counting down.
ACCGGGTAACCGCCTTATCATTCGTGAATGCAAATAACCTTCACCAATAAAAAATTTCAAACAAAAGCAGGTTTGTTTTTCTTGGAGAACACGTGTATCTTTGGTCATAACGCCCAAAATGATAGTATTTTTGGGAATAAGTTAGAGACTTTCCATGGTAGCCCAACATATTGAGATTGTAACATCTGATCTTCACAGATTATTTCCTTTTAACACAGAACTGAGTATTCAATTTCACTGATTATTTCCTTTTAGCAAAGAATTGAGTATTTAATTTGATGGCTAGAAAGTTTCCCGTTCTTCATAAGGTGCACTTTGGCCAATGTAGATATTTCTTCTATTCGGTGCATCTACATATTGGATCGCGGGGTCTGAAGCCGTTCATGGAACTCGCATTATTTTATACCAATACGTCTTCCATCATACGACGAGACAGAGATAATGGTGATGCATGCGCAGCTTGGACGTTTGGCTTTGAAAATGAGTGGTATAACTTGGCATTCGGTCATGAAAAGGAAATATCTATTTCCAATAAATTATCATATAATACTTCATATTTCATCATGGAATGAGCGTTATATTCTCATAAACCAGTGAATAAAAGGACCAAAATTTTCGAACTTTAGACCCTATTCTTCCTATTCCGGTGATGTCAGTTTATTATAACCTCAACAGCTGTGCCAGTTGTTCTGGCCAGCTGTACCAGTGGTTAGGATTTGGTTCTGACTTCTTGATTTGGTGATTTTGTTTTCCTTTTATAGTTTTAGTTTTAGTCTATTCATCTAAAACAATTGCGCTCTACACTTTCCATTCTAGATTTGTCTCTTCTGTATTATCTGCTTCGTTTATTGTCTTGTCATGGTATCAGAACGCAGAAGGTAAGACTCTTCACAAAGCCTGGAGAGCAGAGAGTGGTCCACTAAAGGAGCAATGGAGATATCAGTCCGCTAAAGGAGCACTAGAGACATCACAGCGCAAGGAGGCAGACTTGCAGAAGAAGATTCAAAGATGAAGAGCTTTCAGAATTCGTTGAATCATTTCTTCAGGAGGAAGATGCAGAAGTAGCTGAGGAGAAGCTATAGTAGTCGTTAGATCAACCGCGGGAACAGATCTGGGCCATTAGATCAAACCCAGATAAGACTAGGAGAGCGCAGAGGAGTCGAACAAATCTCAGTCGTTAGATCTGGGTACGAGCAAAAATATCCGTTAGATGATTTAAAGATTAATTCATGATTGTCAAATCTCGTTGAAGGAAGATCGACGACGGATAACCATTGTGGAAATTGCCAAGGAAATTAAAGAGGGTGCAGGTTAAGACTCTGCAATCCCTTAGGATCGTTGATCTTGCTAGATCAACGGATCAACGGTGGATATCGACCCCACTACGGACGAACATCTTCGCATTGCGAAGATCGAGAAGGAAATTAAAGTGCGAGCAAGTTCAAGCTCTGCAATCTCTCGTGGCCATTGATCTTCATGGTCATTTAAACACAACCATCGATCTTACAAGGTGAGATAAGTGCCCAAAGTTTTAAGCCAAGGACATAGCTCCCAGTCACATGTAGAGAAGACAAAGGGGACTTCGCGTATTCAGTGAATCTCCTGAAGTTTTGAAGCCTGGAACCAATCCTATCTGTCGATCCAAGAAGAGGACATGTGTTCGCAGATCCTACAATCTGGAGGTATAACACTCTGAAGGACCTTGGTCGAGAAGGTGTCTAGGTTTCCAAAGTCCTGGAGATCCGAAGTGACTCTGGACCATTGGATCCAGTAGACACGTGTCAAACGATCCCTGTATTGGAAGATCTCGTACTTTGAAGGAAGTAGAGCACATATGCTAAAGGTTACTAGTCACACGAAACTCCGAAGAGCCGAAGTAAATCCAAATTTTTGATCACAATGGACACGTGGAAGCCATCTGGTAGTTCGGTGATATGATACTCCGGGAGAAATGTGAAGCAGTGACGGAAAGATCCCCGAAGGCTGAACCCCAAAGTGGATCCTGACCACTCTTTCAGAAGACATGTGGACCACTAGGATTTAGCTTTTGTCACTCCCTAGATTCGACACTTCATAGGTTAGTGTAAGTCAGCAGACGGGAACTCCCGAAGGCTAAAGTTACAAAAAGGATCTTGGTTGCATATTTGCAAAGGTCTGAGGGTCGTTGTATCTGTTTATTGTGAATTAGAGTGGTTGAAGGCTCCGAAGCCCGGAGTCTTGAAGTAATTGTGGGCCATTGATATTAGATCAACGAGGACCATTGATCTTTGCTCTTGTTCAAGATTTCTCCTATTCACCTATTCAGAGGAATCGAGGTCTTAACGTATTGAATCCCCTCGAGCCCGAAGCTCTGGAGCACCTAGTTATTAGCCCTTGGTCATATGAGGATTTAACGATAAATTTTTTTCATTAAAAAAGAAGCCCCAACGAACTTGGTTTTCTCCATTAAAGGGTTACAGTCAATAAAGAATGCATCTCGGAGCTCTGACTCTATAAGATCTTGTGCTCGGATAGTCACATCCAGCAAGATCGATACCAAGAAACAAGAAATTTCCTATAGATCAAGCTCGAACTTCATTGGTGTGTTCGAACCCTCGAGGACCTAGTTTTACATGCAAGAAATAGGAAGAGGACCTATCTGTTTGCATCAAGCGATATCAAAGGTATTTTTCATCCCTAAGAAAAATCATGAACAATACTAACAATTTGTTTTCTATTCTGATTTTTTTTACAAAAATGGCTACCTCTAATAATTGAGGACCAACACAAGGGTCGATTCTTCTTGGGAAGAACTATGAATTTTGGTTTCTCAGAATCGTATCCTTTTTACAAGCACATGAGTGTTGAGATGTAGTGGATATTGTCTATGTGGAACCAGATCAAGAGGATCTAGTTGCCATGAACAATCCAGAGAGAACACCACAGGCAGAACAAAGGAAAAGAGAGAATAAGGACAAGTTCTGGATTCATAACTCAATGGATGACTCGGTTTTCTAAAAAATCACAAGTGTTGTTACCTCAAAATAGGCCTAGAAAATTCTCAGTACAACCTACGAGGGAAATGACGAGGTGAAAACAGTCAAGCTGCAAACCTTGAGGACACATTTTGAGACCTTAAAAATGACAGAGTATGAAAATCTTGATCAAATTATGACCAGATTCATGGGAATTGTAAACCAAATCAGGTTGAATCGTGAAGCCATCCCTGATCAAATGATTTTTGAGAAAGTACTTAGAAGTCTTCCAAAGAAATTTGAGATGGTTTTTACAGCCATTCTTGAATCCAAGGATCTGTCAAATTTTTCAACAGATGAACTCATGGGTTCTCTATTGTCACATGAAACTAGACTGCATCTAGAATATTAGTCAATAGCCAATGCCTTCAGGACTCAATTCTCCTTCAACACAGGGAGAGGAAGAGGTTGAGGCAGAGGTCACAGAGGAAGAGGGAGAATTCCAAGAAACCATCACTCAGGTGAAGATCGCACACATCAAAATCAAAACAAGAATTTCCATCCTCAAAGAGGCAGAGGGAGGAGATCCATTGACAAAGAAAACATACAATGTATTACTGCAAAAGGTATGGACACTATGAACCTGAATGCATGAAGAAGCAAGAAAATTAGCGCACAGGCAGAGCCCATGTATCAAATCATGAAGGAGACACCTCATATGGGATGTTTCTCTCATGTCACGAGACTGAAGAACAAGACAAGGACCTTTGGTTACTAGACAATAAATGCATCAATCAGATGATAGGTAACAAATATTTACTTTCTTGCATTGATTCTTCTATTCCATCTGATATTACACTTGGAGATGACTCTTTATTCAAACTTCAAGTCAAAGGAATTGTACCTATTCTCACTAAACAAGATGTAAAAAAGGACATAAACGATGTCTATCACATTCTAGATCTGAAACATAATTTGTTAAGCATAGGACAACTAGTTGAAAATGACTATAAGGTACTTTTGAAGTAGTATCATCTAGGATATATGACAAGCCTCCCAACAGAAAATCGATTTCTGAAATCCACATGACTATGAATAGAATGTTTCCCCTGACCCTTAGAATTGCAAATATGACCCAATCATATGCACAAAGTGCATCTACCGACAATGAAACTATGATTTGGCATGCAATATTTGGACATATGCCCTTTCAGAGTCTAGTATCCTATATAATCACTCTATGGTCAAAGGTCTACCTATCTTCAAAGTGAAAAATCCCCCATGTGAGTCTTCCATTCTTGGAAAACATAAGAGAACAAGCTTTCCATAGTCCTCCACTCAAGACAAACAACACTTAGATTTGTTTCACACTGGCCTATGTGGACCATTGCAAACAAATTCAATAGGTGGTATATTTTTCTTTCTAACATTTATTGATGATTTTAGCAGGAAAATATCGATCTATTTCCTCAAACACAAGTCTGGAACCTTTGCAAAGTTTAAGGAGTTCAAGGCTGAAGTTGAAAAACAGAGTGGGAAATATGTGAAAATTCTCAGGTCAGATGGAGGAAGAGAATACTGTTCAACATAATTTCCAATTTTTTACAAATCACAAGGCATAATCATGCAAACCACAACCAGGTATACTCCACGGAAAAATGCAGTGGGTGAGAGGAAAAATCAGACTATAATGACATGGCAAGGAGCCTTTTCGGAGAGAAATGTATGTTAAATTATTTTGGGTTGAAGTTGTGGCATTTTCATTTTATCTCCTAAATAGATCCCCAACCACTAGTGTCAAGATGAAGGTCCCTCAAGAAGCATGGAGTAGGACAAAATTGAATGTTGCTCATCTTAGGACCTTTGGATGCATTGCATTCGCTCACATACATTCGGAATTGAGGAAGAAACTTGATGATAGAAGTGAGAAATTCATTTGTGTTGGCTACAATGAGACATCCAAAGCCTACTGACTCGACAATCTGATTTCAAAGAAACTCATTCTCAGCAGAGATGTCAAATTTCTTGAAAAATAGTTCTGGAGTGAGTTTGAAAATCGCCCTATGGACAGTCAAAATCCATTGCTGCCACTTCCTGAAAAAACAGAAATTTCAGAACAACAAACACATCAACATGCCCTTCCAATATTGCAGGTACATGGAAAGCCTGGAAGTTCTCAGGACAATTCTTCTTCAAGCAGAAATTCATCTTTTGAACTTCAAAATCATTGAACTCGAAGATTGAGAGAAATCCATCAGCAGTTGGATGATATTGATCAGCATAATATTTTTGGATTAATGTCATGCCAACCTACATCTTTTAAAGAGGCAACTAAAGAGCCACATTGGGTTCAAGCCATGAACCAAGAAATCAACTCTATTGAGAAGAACAATACATAAGAACTTGTTGATCTACCCAAACATAAGACAAGTATTGGTGTCAAGTGGGTTTACAAGACTAAACTCAATGAAAAGGGGCATATTGAAAAACACAAAGAAATACTTGTTGCCAAAGGATTCTCACAGCAACCAGGCATTGATTATGGTGAAACATTTTTCTCCAGTAGCAAGGTTGGACATTGTAAGGACTCTCTTAGCTATAACAACTCAACACAAATGGCAAGTATATCATATGGATGCCAATTCAACTTTCCTGAATGGTACATTAGAAGAAGAGGTATGTGTGGATCAACCACCAGGATTTGAGGTCAAAGAGAAGCCAACCAAAGTGTATCGGTTGAAGAAAGCCTTGTATGGCTTAAAGCAAGCTCCAAGAGCTTGATACAATAGAATTTATACTTACCTGATCAAGAGTGGTTTCAACAGAAACCAAAATGAACCAACTCTATAAACCAAAACATATCATCAAGGTGAAATTATGATTGTTTGTCTATATGTTAATGACATGATATATACTGGAAATATTGATCTAACCAGTTTTAAACATGCCATGAAATCTAATTTTGAGATACATATCTTGGCATAATGAAATATTTTTGGGGGATTGAGGTTGACCAATCAACCAAAGGGATTTTTGTCTGTCAGCAAAAGTATCCAACAGACATCATCAAAAAATTCCGCATCCAGATGACTGCAATCTAGTAGAAACTCCTATACCCCTAAGCACAAAATTGAGCAAGCAAGATGAAGGCCCTTCATTGGATTCTACTTCATACAAAAGTTTAGTAGGAAGTTTGTTGTACCTTACAACAACTAGGCCTGATAATATGTATGCAACTGACATTGTTTTCTGGTTCATGGAATCTCCCAAAGATTCTCACTGGAAGATGGAAAAAGGGATTCTGAGATATGTTGTTTGAACACTCAATCTAAGTTTATGGTACATTCAGTCTGAAGATAATCATTTTTCTAGTTACACTAACAGTGATTTTGCAGGAAGCCTAGATGACCAGAAAAACACCTCAGGGTATGATTTTCACCTGAGCATGAATATGATTTCTTGGGCATCAAAGAAGCAACCCATTGTCTCAATATCCTCTGCAGAGGCAGAGTATGTCATTGCTACCTCAGCGTCCTGTCAAGTTGTGTGGCTGCAAAGACTATTGAATGACATGTCACATACAAAAAATGAGCCAACTCCTATCTTCTGTGACAATACTTCAGCAATTACTTTATAAAAAAACCATGTTTTTCATAAGAAAAGAAAGCACATTGACACTCGCTTTCACTTCACACCCGAGCTAGTCACTAATGGTGAAATCGCTTGTGGCTCACGAGACCTACTCGCAGACATATTTACAAGGCAATTGGAAAAAACCATTTTTTATTTTCAGAAACAACACTTGGGCATTATGAGTGCTGATATTTGTAACTATTGAGTTTAAGAGAAAGTGTTAGTTATAACCTCAACAATATGTAACTGTAAATTGCTAATTGTTCTGGCCAACTATACTAGTCGTTAGAATTTGGTTCTAACTTCTCGATTTGATGATTTTGTTTTCTTTTTATAACTTTATCCTATTCATCTAATACAAATGCGCTCTGCCCTTTCCATTCTAAATCTATCTCTTTTGTATTGTCTGCTTCATTTATTATCTTGTTAAGTCATACATCGTAATAACTCACAAGTAAGTATGTGAGAAAAACAAAACGTGGAGAGCCTCACAATCATGTTATATGTACTTGTTGAAATTATCAATGCATTTCTTTGCATGTGATAACTTGAAAGTAATGTAATAACTACGATTGTCTCATGAGACATACGTCGCCTAAGATATTTGATATTTTCCTTATCTATAAATGGAGGCATACGACACAATACAAGTCAATAATCCTAATGAATCCCTAACCTTTAGGAACTAACAAGGGAAACGACAAATTGGGATTACATATGCATCGTCGCATGAGTGCCTCCCTTCTAAGAAAGAAGGGAAATGATGCATCATTGCATAAGTGCCTATTGCTCTAAGAAAGAAGGAAAATGGATGCAAAGCAGCTACTCTATGTCTAGTTTAACAATATGTCTTATTTAACAATATAATAATATGATACATTAACCAATAAACTCTACACTATGCAGATTTGAAGCAATGATAGTTTAACAATATATTAATATGTCTTATTTAAGAATATAATAATATGCTATATTAAGCAATAAACTCTAAACTCTGCAGATTTGAAGTAATGATATAGAAGTTGGAACTCGTCTCAACGGTTATTATAATAACAGGCGGTCGACGACTATTTTGAAAGGAAACATGATAGCTATGATTGTTTGGTCGTGGTGATTGGTTATTGTATTGTGGTGAAACAAACATACCTGGCCAACCTAAAAATGGGGCAAATTAAAAACATATGGTAGATGTAGATGTTTAAGGTTGGCATCAATGTTTGTATCTATATAAATATTAGAGATTATCTTAAAAGCAATGATCAGTGAGTAGACTATGTCTTTGTATTTAGATGAATATTAAAGATTATCTTTAATATTATTAAAAGCAATGATATGTGAGTAAGTGGAACGTTCCATAATAAATCGATGATAATAACCAATACAAGTACTAATTACATCTTGTTATTTTTCTAACAAATTGATAATAATGATCAATATAAATATAAATTACAGTGTGCTATTTTTCTATGTTTGTTGAGTGGTTTGGGTGTTAATTTGTTTACACGTTAATTGCCACATATGATGTAAGCTTTGTTACGTGGTTCAATAAGTTTTATATATTTCAGAACCATAATGCTCACTTCAATGCAACATGGATCTATCATTATGGTTAACGATCTCGATCAATGACTTCCGACAAAGGACAGTGCAATAAGATGAGATATCTACGAATTGAGTGCCACCAAATCTGGCGCCTCAGCACAACGAGATGGTAGATGTACAAACAGCCTAGCAACAAATCTAATGCCACACCACCCGTAGACTGCATGGGCACCTGTAAAGTCAATTTTTTTTCATTATTTTTATTACTGTGAAAGATGACAACTATACAAATTGTCCCAACACTATACTTTGTATACGTTACCTTTCATATAGAGTACGATTTTTCGAACTCCACTCCCCATTATAAGATGCCTTACCGGTGTAAATATAGAAGACTGGCAGATCTCCAATTTCAAAGGCGCCACACAGTAAGCCAGTAAACTACACAGGCTTTTAAAGGTGTCAATTATATGTCCAGTGTGATAAATTGAGAAGCAGAGAATACAGAGAAAGAGCAGAACAAAAACAATATTCACTATATTGATTATGTGAGAAAAGAGTACATTGAGAAAAGCGAAAAGAACTGAGCTAAATAGGCTCAAGCAAATCAAGAAACAAAAGTACAGTTGTCTAAAACAGTTGGCAGTGTACAACTGTTGAGGTTACATTATATTTAACACTCCCTCTTAAACTCAACAGTTACAATTATCAGCATTGATAATGCCTAAGTGTTGTCTTTGAAAATCAAAAACGGATTTTCCCAGTGGCTTTGTGAAAATATCTGCGAGCTGATCTCAAGAGCCACAAAATTGAAGTGCTATGTCACCATTATTGACGAGCTCACGAATGAAGTGAAATGGAGTGTCAACATGCTTTTTTTTCTTGTGAAACACATGATTTTTGGCTAGAGCAATTGTTGAGGTGTTGTCACAGAAGATAGGGGTTGGCTCATTTTCTGTATGTGACATATCGTTCAATATTCTTCTCAGCCACACAGCTTGACAGGAAGCTAAGGTAGAAGCGACATACTCTACCTCTGCGGAAGATATTGATACAATGGATTGCTTCTTTGATGCCCATGAAATCAGGTTCGTGCCCAGGTGAAAAGCATGTCTTGAGGTGCTTTTCCTGTCATCTAGGCTTCCTGCAAAATCATTGTCTGTGTAACCAGAGAGATGATTATCATCAGACTGAGTGTACCATAAGCCAAAGTTGAGAGTTCCTGCAACATATCTCAGAATCCTTTTCGCCATCTTCCAGTGAGAATCTTTGGGGGATTCCATAAACCTGGAAACAAGGTTGGTTGCATTCATTATATCAGCCTAGTTGTTGTAATATACAACAAACTGCCTACTAAGCTTTTGTACAGGGTAGAATCCACTGTAGGTCCTTCATATTTCTTATTCAATTTTGTGCTTAGGGGTATATGAGTTTCTTCTGGATTGCAGTCTTCCATGCAGAATCTTTTGATGATGTTTGCTGCATACTTTTGCTAACAGACAAAAATGTCTTTGGTTGATTGATCAACCTCAATACCCAAAAAATATTTCATTATGCCAAGATCTGTCATCTCAAACTCAGATTGCATGGCATGTTTAAAACTGGTTAACTCAAGATTTCCAGTATATATCATGTCATCAACATATAAACATACAATCAGAATTTTACCTTGCTGGTCCATTTTGGTGTATAAAGTTGGCTTATTTTGGCTTCTGCTGAAACCACTTTTGATCAAATAAATATCAATTATGTTGTACCAAGCTCTTGGAGCTTGTTTTAAGCCATACAAGACTTTCTTCAATTGATATACTTTGGCTGGTTGTTATTTGACTTCAAATCCAGGTGGTTGATCCACATAGACCTCTTCTTCTAAGACACCATTTAGGAAAGCTGACTTGAAATCCATCTGGTATACTTGCCATTTGTGTTGAGCTGCTATGGCTAAGAGAGTCCTTACAGTGTCTAACCTTTCTACTGGAGCAAAAGTTTCACCATAATCAGTACCTGGTTGTTGTGAGAATCCTTTGGCAACAAGTCTTGCCTTGTGTTTTTCAATCTACCCTTTTTCATTGAATTTAGTTTTGTAAACCCACTTGACACCAATACTTTTCTTGTGTTTGGGAAAATCAACAAGATCCCATGTCGTGTTCTTCTTAATGGAGTCGATCTCTTGGTTCATGGCTTGAACCCAATGTGGCTCCTTAGATGCTTCTTTAAAAGATGTAGGTTGACGTGACATTAATGAAAAAAGATTGTATTGTTCAATGTCATCCAATTGTTGATGGATTTCTCTCAAACTTCGAGTTCTCTAATTTTGAAGTTCAGAGGATGAGTCTCTGCTTGAAGTTGAGTGATCCTGAGAATTTTCAGATTGTCCTTGTACCTGCAATCTTGGAAGGGCAGGTTGAGGCATTGGCTGTCCTGAGTCTTCTGCGTTTTCAGGACTGAGCAACAATGGATCTTGACTGTCCATTTGTTGATTTTCAGATTTGTTCCAGAGTTGATTTTCCAGAAATTTTACATCTCTGCTAAGAATTAGTTTCTTTGAGATTGGATTGTAAAGCCTGTAAGCTTTAGATGTTTCACTGTATTCAATAAAGATGCATTTCTCACTTCTATCATCAAGTTTCTTCCTTAATTCGGAAGGGATGTGAGTGTATGCTCTGCATCCAAATGTCCTTAGATGAGCAACATTTAGCTTTGTCCCACTCCATGCTTCTTGAGGGACCTTCATATTTAGACTGGCGGTTGGAGATCTATTCAAGAGATAAGCTGAGCATGCTACTGCTTCATCCCAAAAAGTATTTGACAGACATTTCTCTTTGAGTAGGCTTCTTGCCATGTTCATTATTGTCTGATTCTTCCTTTCAGCCACTCCATTCTGTTGTGGAGTATACATGGTTGTAGTTTGCATGATGATTCCTTGTGATTTGTATAAATTTGCAAATTCGTTGGAGTTGTATTCTCCTCCTCCAACTGAACTGAGAGCTTTTATATATTTTCCACTCTATTTTTCAGCTTCTTCTTTGAATTCTTTGAATTTTTGAAAAGTTTTAGACTTGTGTCTGAGAAAATAGATCCATATTTTCCTGCTAAAGTCATCAATACATGTTAGAAAATAAAAGCTACCACCTATTGAATCTGTTTGAATTGGTCCACATAGGTCAGTGTGAATAAGTTCGAGATGTTGTTTGGCTTGAGTGGAGGACTGTGGAAAACTAGTTCTCTTATGTTTTCCAAGTATGCAAGACTCACATCGGGGATTTTTCTCTTTGAAGATAGGGAGACCTTTGACCATGGATTGATTCTGTAGAAGACTTAGACTCTGAAAGGGTATATGTCCAAATCTTGTATGACAAACCATAGCTTCATTGGGGGTGGATGCACTTTCTGCATATATTTGGATCAGATTTGCAGTTATAAGGGTCAGGGGAAACATCCTATTCTGAGTCATGTGGATTTCAGAAATCAATTTTCTGCTGGGGTTTTTATCATATATCCTGCATGATGCTCCGTCAAAAAGTACCTTATAGCCATGTCCAATGAGTTATCCTACACTTAACAGATTATGTTTCAGATCTGGAACATGATAGACATTGTTTATGTCTTTCTTTACATTTTGTTTAGTAAGAATAGGTATAGTTCATTTTCCTTGAACTTTGACTAAGGAATCATTTCCAAGTGTAATATTGGATGAAATTGAAGAATCAATGCATGAAAGTAAATCTTTGTTACTTGTCATGTGATTTCTGCATCCACTGTCCAACAACCAAAGATCCTTAGGTTGTTCTTCAGTCTTGTGGCATGAAAGAAACATACCTTCTGAGGTTTCCCCTGTATGATTTGAGACATGTGATCTACCTGAGAGCCGATCTTCTTTCTTCTTCCGGCATTCATATTCATAGTGTCCAAACGTTTTGCAGTAATAGCATTGTATGCTTGATTTGTCATTTGATATTCTCCCTCTACCTCTTTGAGGTTGGCAATTCTGATTATGGTTCTATTGTCTGTGACCTTGGAAAGATTGATTCAGGTTTTGTTGTCTGTGACCTCCACTTGAGTGAGGGTTACTTGGACTATTCCCTCTTCCTTGGTGACCTCTGCCTCTTCCTCTGCCTCTCCCTCTACTGAAAGAGAATTGAGTTTTGAAGGCATTGGCGATTGACTCATCTATGAGATGCAGTTTGGTCTCGTGTGTCAACAAAGAACCAATTAGTTCATCTGTTGAAAAACGTGATAGATCCTTGGATTCAAGGATTGTTGTAACGACCATTTCGAATTTATTTGTTAAACTTCTGAGGACTTTCTCAACAATGCGTTGATCAGGGATGGCTTCACCAGTCAATCTGATTTGGTTCACGATTCCCATGACTTTGGTCATAAACTGATCAACATTTTCAAACTCTGTCATTCTTAAAGTCTCGAATTGTGTCCCCAAGGTCTACAGTTTGAATGTTTTGACCCTGTCATTTCCTTGGTAGGCTGATTTAAGGATGTCCCAGGCCTGTTTTGAGGTAACATTGCCTGTGATTTTTGAGAAAATTGAGTCATCCACTGAATTTTGAATCGAGAATTTGGCCTTATTCTCTCTATTCCTTTGTGCTGTCTGAGCAGTTCTCTATTGGTTGGTCATGGCGGCAAGGTCTGCTGGATCTGGTTCCACATATCCAAGATCCACTGGATCCCAACACTCTTGTGCTTGCAAGAAGGATATCATTCAAAGAGACCAAAACTAATAATTCTTTCCAAGAAGAATCGGACCTTGAGTTGGTCCTAAATTGCTAGAGGTGGCCATCTTTAAAATTTTAACAAAACAGAAAAAAAAAATTGTTAGAAAATCTCGTGTTTACCTGTTTCCTGCACGTAAAACCAGGTCTTCAAATTTTTTGCAGTGACTTCGGATCGAAAAACGTGGTGTAAACCACTTCTTTGACTTCGATCTAGCTGGATCTGAGTATCCGAGTGAAAGATCTATTGATTCAGGGCTATGAGCTCTGTTCTTTAGCAACTGTAACTTTGCCGAAACTATAGCCCCTCTAATGGTGGAATAGGTCCAAATGTGAACTCATCCCCACGCAAATATGCACTGAGCGCGAACCGACCACTATCTGTGACCACTGGCTTATCCCAGAAACAGCTTGCCGCGTTTCACGACCTCGAGAGTATTGGCGTGCGAGCCACTCCTAACTCTCGAATTCCCAAACTCTGAAAGGGGCTTAATGACCCCTCAACTCCTCTCGTATCCTTCCTCCACACGACCATGGTGCTATGACCATGGTCCACTTTTTTGGATTTTCTGGTTCGCGAAGCTGCGATGCAACTCCAATCTTTTCTCCTTGGAATCTCGAAACTTGAAATTCCGATCTATCCTCTGTTGTGGATCGACGGTCCAGATCCTCCTATGATCTCACAGTCTAGATCCTTTCGGGATTTCACAACCCTTGAACTCTTGTCACGATGTTCTCCAAACCCCGAACTTCGAAATTCTGAAATTTTGGAGCCTCCCAAATCAATGGTTCACGCTCCTCCTGATCTAACAACTCAGATCACGTCGGAATTTTGTGTATCGCGAGTTCACTAAACTCTCACCTCTGATTTCTCGATTGCCGAAATCGCGATGGCGCTTGGATCTGCTGCCACCTGTCCTCTGAGATGGACGGTCCTGATTCTTTTGCGAAATGTTCTTTTGCGATTTTTCCCCAGTCTTCACCTTCGTTCTCCCAGTGCCAAAAACGTCGATGGCTTCCAGATCTTCGCCACCTGTCACTCTAGATCCAACAGTTGGAGTGATTTTGTGATTTCAAGATTTTACGTATCAGGGTATGGAGTGCAGTCTCCTCTGCTCGTCCAACTCTCGATTCCCGATTTCCCAATAGCGTCAGATCAACAGCTCACGATCTTTCTCGATCCAACGACTCAGATCGAGTCGTGTTTTCACAATTCATGAATTCTTACCACCGTGTTTTCTGACCTTTACTCCCTGCGAGTTAGCGAAATGATGAGATCTCACCACGTATCCTCCTTGATGGACGGTGCCAATTATTTCAAGATTTCGCGACTTCGTAAGTCGAATTTTCTCTTGTGCGTTCTAGAGGACTAAACCTCGTGCACTTTCTCCCAGATTCGACAGCTATCAATCCTCTGCGCTAAATCTGATGGCTGAAAATATTTTGCCTTTTTTGCGCGCTCCTCGTACTTTCTGAACTCGATCGATGGCTCAGATCTTTTCGCAATGATGATCTTACGACTGTGTCTGCTTGTCCTTTGTTGCTTTGGCATGTTCTTTGCTGCTTCTGCAAAGAGTTTCTCCTGAAGAAAGAAATTTGTGAATCTTTCACGAATTGGAAAGAATTTCACGAATTCTTTAAAGAACTCACGTATCTTTATTTTTTTCTGCCCTCTGCAACTCTTCTTCGTGAATCTTTCATGAATCTTTAAATGCTTACAATTATTTATTGTTTCTACCTTCTGTAGTTTCTTCTTCCTCGCACTTTCTGTCTGCAACAATCTTTTGAGCGGACTAGCGGACTACTCTCCAAGCTTTGTGAAGAATCTACGTCCCGTGCTCTCGTTGATAGTTTAAGCTCTGTGCCTCTTGGGATCGGGCTGCTCTCCAGACTGTGTGAAGAGGCTTACGTCTGAATCTTTGATACCATGATAAATTGAGAAGCAGAGAATACAGAGAAAGACCAGAACATAAATAGTATTCATTATATTGATTATGTGAGAAAAGAGCACATTGCGAAAAGGGAAAAGAGTCGAGCTAAATAGGATCAAGCAAATCAAGAAATGAAAGTACAACTGTCCAGAAAAATTGGCAGTGTGCAGTCAGACTGTTGAGGTTACATTATATTTAACACAGTGCACAATTTCCAAATTGGCAATCGAGCATTCAACTATGGGCATTGAGGTTTTGGTTCTCGCGCTGGTAGCCAAGGTGTTGGAACAGTAGGCATTAAACCAATTCAACCTTTTGAGTTTGTATTCAACTACTAATTCTCCACGCATAGGGTAGAGAGTGTCAAACTCACAGGAAGAGAATCAATCTCAAAAGTAAAAGATACAGAAATAATCTAAGTGGGGTTCTTGCATGCTCTTCTCAGTATTCATCTATGTTAATTAGATTACATAGAGATACAAAATACAAAACATATCTCAATTGAGCAAATTGCATAAAACACTAACTCAACTAGAGACTAACTAAAGTCGACATGGAGATTAATTCTAACACTCCCCCTTAATATCAGTTGTTACATTCAATAACACTTACAATGTCCAAGTGTTGTCTTTGAAATTCAAAAATATTTTTTCCTAATGGTTTAGTAAAAACTTCTTCTAGATAATCTCCACAAAATTAAAGAAAAATATTACCACTATTGACAAGCTTTCTAATGAGGTAAAAGCTAATGGAAATATTCTTGTTTTTCCTTTGAAACACATGATTATTTGACAATGCAATGGCTAAGTTGTTGTCACAAAAAGAAAATAAGAGTTTGATCAGTTTCCATATGTGCTAGATCATTCAAAAGTCTTCTCAACCATACTTCTTAGCAAGATGATGAAGTTGTAGCTACATATTCTGCCTGTGCAAAAGATATTGTGACTATGGGTTGTTTCTTGGATTCCCATGAAATTAGATTTGTTCCCAACAAAAAAGAATAGCCAAATGTGTTTTTCTTGTCATCTATGCTTCCTACAAAGTCACTCTTTGTGTACCCTATAAGAGAATGATCTTTAGAACTTTTGTACCTCAAGCCATAGTTGATTATCCCTGCAACATACCTTAGGATTCTTTCTAGTGAGAAACCTTGGGGGATTCCTTAAACCTGGAAAGAAAGCATGTTGCATACATTATATGTCAGGTATGGTTCTAGTAAGGTACATGAGACTACCTACCATCCTTTTATATAATGATAAATAAAATGTTGAGCCTTCATCTTATTAGCTCAATTTTGTTCCTAGTGCTATAGGAGTTTCTAATGGCTTGGATTTACCCATTTTAAACCTTTTCAGAATGTCTATAGCATACTTTTGTTGACATACAAAAATACCATGGAAAAATTGATCAACTTCAATTCCCAAAAAGTATTTCATGAGACCAAGATATGTCATCTCAAATTATGTTTTCATAGAATCTTTAAATTCTTCTAACATAAGGTTACTTGTGTAGATAATATCATCAACATAGAGAAAAACAATGAGGATTTGTTCTTCTTGATTTGATTTTTCATAACGAGTGGGTCCATTACTGCTCCTGATGAATCCATTGTTGATTAGGTAAGAGTCAATTCAACTATAGCAAGCTCTTGGAGCTTGCTTAAATCCATACAAGGATTTCTTCAACTTGTACACGTTATCCTCTTGTCCTTTGACTTCAAATCTAGGTGGTTGATCTACATATACTTATTCTTGCAATATGTCATTTAAAAAGGATGACTTACATTGAGTTGGAAGACTTCCTCGTTGTTTTGAGTTTCAGTTGCTAAGATGGTTCTTATTGTATCTAACCTTGCTAGTGGAGAAAAGGTTTCACCATAGTCTATGCCAAGTTATTGAGATAATCCTCTAGAAAATAAAATTTCTTTATGCTTCCCAATCTTTACTTTTTACATTCAATTTTTTTCTATACACCCACTTGACACCTATGCTAGTTTTGTCTGCTAGAAGATCAACAAGATCACAAGTTTTGTTTATTTCTATGGCTTGTACCCAATGATCATTTTTAATTGTTTCTTCAAAGTAAGTTGGATGAAAGGATAGTAAAGGAAAATGACTTTGCTTCTCAATCTCATTGTTCTTCTCATAAATTTCCATCATGCTTCTTGTTATCTAATTTTCTAAAGAAACATATAATTCAACGATGGAAGAAGAAACATTTCCATAATGCTCTTGTTGTCTTTGTACTTGTAATCTTGAAAATCTTGGTGGATGAGTTTCTTGTTCTAAATTTTTTGTTTATGCATCAATTTGTTGCAGTGGATTTTGACTATCAATGTTCCGTTTTCTTGCTCACTCTATGATTTATTCTCTAAGATTTTGACATCCCTTCTTACCAAAAGTTTCTTGGTGACTATAAAGTTGCATTTTTCACTCGTGTTGTCAAGTTTCTTTCTCATCTTTTCGGGGATATGTGCAAAAGAAATGAAGCCAAAAATTATGAAGTGAGAGACATTTAACTTTGTGCCACTCCATTCCTCTTGAGGTACTTTATCTTGAACACTTTTGTTGGATATATGTTCAGGATGTAAAGTGAACAAACAATATCTCCATCCTAATAGTCATTAGACAAATTCTTTGCTCTCCTGGCCATGTTCATGATGGTATGATTTTACTTTTCAGCCACTCCATTTTGTTGTGGAGTATATATGGTTGTAGTTTGCATTATAATTCCTTGCTTTCTACAAAAATATGCAAAATCCTTTGAGTTATATTCTCCTCCTCCATCGAATCTGAGCATTTTCACAATTTTTCCATTTT
Organism: Picea engelmannii; assembly: GCA_009831015.1. NCBI lineage: Eukaryota > Viridiplantae > Streptophyta > Pinopsida > Pinales > Pinaceae > Picea > Picea engelmannii. Next base: position 161,567 of record ML796296.1, on the reverse strand, counting down.
TTTTTCTACATTTGAACTTTGTTTTTCCTACTTAAATCATCAATAAAGGTCAGAAAATAAAAGATACAACCAATGGATTTGGTTTGCATCAGTCCACACATATATGTGTGAACCAATTCTAAATGTTATTTTTCTCTATTTGAGGATGTTGGAAACCTATCCCTTTTATGTTTTCCAAGTATACAAATTTCACAAGGTCTATCTTGTTCATTCAAAACAGGGATTCCTTTGACCATTTAGTGTTTTGGAGAAGAATAAGACTCCTAAAAGGGAGATGAGAAAACTTAGAATGTCATAATAAAATCTCATCTAAGTTTGATACATTTTGAGGATATGGATAGGACATATTGACACTCACAAATTTAATGGAAACATCATATTCTTGGTCATTTTAATTTTTTCAATGAGTTTCCTATTGGGAGGTTTATCTAGAATTAGGCATGTTGAACCTTTGAATATGACCTCATAGCCATGCTCCATCAATTTTCCTATACTTATGAGATTGTATTTAAGGTTTGGAACATAATAGAAATCATGTATGTCTTTATTCTAATCTTGTTTAGTTGGAACATACACACTACCTTCTCGTAGGGATTTGACTTGAGAATCATCACCGAGAGTAATTTTAGATTTGATAGAAGTAACAATGCTAGAAATTAATTCTTTGTTACCTTTCATATGATTGTTGCAACCATTGTCCAACATCCAAAGGTCCTTGTTATTACCTTCCTTAAATGTATGGAAAGAAAGAATCATTGCTTTAAAAGTTTCTCCTTCATTGTTGGAGACATTTGCTCTACCTTTGTTTTGATCAACCTTCTTTCTGCATTTATTCTCATAGTGACCCTACTTTATTTTTGCAATAGTAGCACTGAATTCTATTAACCTATCCATTTTCTACTTTTTCGTCTCTGATTACATGAGTATTTATATTGTTTTGAGAGTGTTTTTGTGTGATTCTTTATTTTCTATTATGACTACCTTTTCCTCTTTTACTTCTACCTCCATTTCTTCGGCACCTTGTAAAGTCATTTTTTTTAATTGTGAAAGATGAAAACTATACAAATTGTCCCAACACTATAATTGGTATATGTTACCTTTAATATAGAGTATGCTTTTTTGAACTCCACTCCCCATTATAAGATGCCTTATCGGTGTAAATATAGAACATTGGAGGATCTCCAATTTCAAAAGCACTGCACAGTAAGCCAACAAACTATACACGCTTTTAAAGGTGTAAATTATATGTCCACTGCACAATTTCCAAATTGGAAACCAAGCATTCAAGTATGAGAATTGGGTTTTTGGTGCTCGCGCTGGTAGTCGAGGCCTTGGAATCTTCAGCATTAAACCAATTCCAAAGAAAATCCATTTGTGTGTCGCTTCCTTACACCGCTTATGTCCATGTTCAACCCCGCCAACAATCACTACAATCTCTTTGTTGAAATATCTTTCATGCTTGTCTATATGCGTAACATGACTATTTCGTACGGAGGTTCTATGTTACATAAGAGAGAATAAGGATGGGTTTCTTATTTGAAGTGACTTGTCTACATAATTATGGAGTGTTAGTATCTATTCGAGTGTTCCCAACATAGAGTACCATCTTACACTACATTATTGGTTGTTGCTTCAAATAGTCACTATTGAAAAGGCTTGGATGAGGTAAGCATGGCTATTTGATAGATAGATAAATAACAACTTCAACTTTGTTTGGACTTGATTGTAAAATCTGGATTGAAAGAAAGAAAATGGCAGGATTGATTCATTAGCATGGCCAAAGTTCGCTAGAATAGTGCACTTCTATTTATAAAACATTTATAAAACAATGCATTAGAATAATATACCTTTATTTATAGACCAAGGCATCTATGCAAATAATTTATAAGGTTGGAGCAATTGGACAATAATTTTCATCAATTTATTATAAATTGCAGAGACAGTTTCCCCCCACCTTTTCTGTAATGGTAATGATCGTGTTATCATATTTGTTATGGTAAATTCCCCCTCTTTGAGTTTGTGTTCAACGACTAATTCTCCTACACATAGTGTAGTGAGTGTCAAACACACATAGAATCAATCTAAAAAGTAAAATATGTTTAAAAAATCCAAGTGGGATTCTGCATACCCTTCTCAGTATTCATCTATGTTAATTAGATTACAAAGAGATACAAAATACAAAATAGATCTCAACGGATCTCTAAGAAAACTGCAGAAAAACTAACTCAATTGAGAGACTAACTAAAGTAAACTTGATGTGTTGGGAGACAGGTCGACAAGGAGATTAATTCTAACACTCTCCCTTAATCTCAGTTGTTACAATCATCAACACTTACAACTCCCAAGTGTTTTCTTTGAAATTCAAAAACAATTTGTCCTCGTGGTTTAGTAAAAACATTTGCAAGTTGATCTCTTGATCCACAGAAATAAAGAGAAATATCACCATTATTGACAAGATTTCTAATTAGGTGAAAGAGAGTGGAAATGTGCTTGTTTTTCATGTGAAACACATGATTAATTGAAAATGCAATCGCTAAGTTGTTGTCATAGAAAATAAGAGTTTGATCCTTTTCCATAATCATATGTGTTAGATCATTCAAAAGTCTTCTCAACCATACTACTTGGAAAGATTTTGAAGTTGCAGCTACATATTGTGCCTCTGCAAAAGATGTTGTGACTATGGGTTGTTTCTTGGATTCCCATAAAATTAGATTTTTTCCCAAATGAAAAGAATAACCAGATGTGGTTTTCCTGTCAGTTATGCTTCTTGCAAATTCATTGTATGTGTACCCTATAAGAGAATGATCTTAAGAAGTTTTGTACCTCAAGCCATAGTTGATTGTACTTGCAACATACCTTAGGATTCGTTTTCCAACTTTCTAGTAAGAAACCTTAGGGGATTCCATAGACCTGGAAACAAAATTTGTTGCATACATTATGTCAAGTCTGGTTGCAGTAAGGTACATGAGACTACCTACCAACCTTTTATATAATGATGAATCAATTGTTTAGCATTCATCTTGTTTACCCAATTTTGTTCCTAATTCTATAGGAATTTCTATTGGCTTGCATTTATCCATTTTAAACCTTTTCAGAATGTTTGTGGAATACTTTTGTTGAAAGACAAAAATATCGTGGGGAAATTTATCAACTCAAATTCTGAAAAGGTATTTCATGAGACCAGGATATGTCATCTCAAATAATGTTTTTATAGCAGCTTTAAATTCTTCTAACATAAGATTACTTGTGTAGATAATATCATCAACATAGAGAAAAACAATGAGGATTTTTCCTTCTTGATTTGATTTCGTATAAAGAGTGGGTTCATCACTGCTCCTGATGAATCCATTGTTGATTAGGTAAGAGTCAATTTGAATGTATCAAGCTCTTGGAGCTTGCTTCAATCCATACAAGGATTTCTTCAACTTGTACACTTTATCTTCTTGTCCTTTGACTTAAAATCTAGGTGTTTGATCTACATATACATCTTCTTGCAATATGACATTTAAAAAGAATGACTTTACATCCAGTTGGAGGACTTCCTGGTTTTTTTCAACTGCAATGTCTAAGATGGTTCTTACTATATCTAACCTTCCTACTGGAGAAAAGGTTTCACCGTAGTTTATGCCAAGTTATCGACATAATCCTTTGGCAACTAGCATTGCCTTATGCTTCTCAATCTTTCCTTTTTCATTCAATTTTGTTTTGTACACCCACTTGACACCTATGGTGGTTTTTTCTGCACAAATCAATACGATCGCAAGTTTTGTTTCTTTCTATGAATTCAAATTTCTGAGTCATGGCTTGAACCCAATGATACTCTTTTATGTCTTCTTAAAAGTAAGTTGGTTGACAAGATAGTAAAGGAAAATGACTTTGTTTCTCAATGTCATTGTTCTGCTCATAAATTCCCCTTATGCTTCTTGTTCTGTATTTTTCTATAGAAGGGTCGGATTCTCTGTTGGAAGAAGAACCATTTCCATAATGTTCTTGTTGTCTTTGTACTTGTAATATTGACAATATTGGTGGATGAGCTTGTTGTTATGAATTTTGTGTTTGTTCATCAATTTGATGCATTGGATTTTGACTATCCAATGTTACATTTTCTTGTTCACTCCATGATTTATTCTCTAAGAATTTGACATCCCTACTCACCAGAAATTTCCCTGTAACTGGATAATATAATATGTAGGCTTTTCATTGTTCACTGTATCCTATAAAGTTACATTTTTCACTCATGTTGTCAAGTTTATTTCTCGTTTCTTCAGGGATGTGAAAAAGCAATGAAGCCAAAAATTATGAAGTGATATACACTTAACTTTGTGCCACTCCATGCCTCTTGAGGTACTTTATATTTGAGACTTTTGTTGGAGATATGTTCAGGATGTAAAGTGAAGAAACAATAGCTTCATCCCAATAGTCATTGGACAAATTCTTTGCTTAGAGAATACTCCTAGCCCTATTCATGATGGCTTGATTTTACTTTTTAGGCACTCCATTTTGTTGTGGAGTATATATGGTTGTAGTTTTCATTATAATTACTTGTTTTTTTACCAAAATATGCAAAATAATTTGAGTTATATTCTCCTCCTCTATCAAATATGAGCATTTTCACAAATTTTCCACTTTGTTTTACTACTTCATCTTTGAATTGTTTGAACATTGAAAAGGTTTCAGACTTTTTTATAAGAAAATAAATCAAATTTTTTCTATTGAAATCATCAATAAGGGAATAGAATAAAATCTACCACCAATGGATTTGGTTTGCATCGGTCCACACACATATGTGTGAACCAATTCTAAATGTTCTTTTTCTCTATGTGATTATGTTGGAAAGCTATCCATTGTATGCTTTCCAGGTATACAACTTTCACAAGGGCTATATTGTTCATTCAAAACAAGGAGTCCTTTGACCATTGAGTGTTTTTGGAGAAGACTAAGAATCCTAAAAGGGATATGACCAAACCTAGAATGTCATAATACAATCTCATATGAGTTTGAGACATTTTGAGGATATGGCTAGGACATATTGACACTCACAAGTTTAATGGAAACATCATATGCTTGGTCATTTGAATTTTTTCAATGATTTTCCTAATGGGAGGATTATCCAAAATTATGCATGTTGAGCCTTTGAATATGACGTCATAGCCATGCTCCATCGATTGTCCCACACTTATGATATTGTGGTTAAGGTTTGGAACATAATAGAAATCATGTATGTCTTTCTTGTGATCTTGTTTAGTTGGAAGAGACATAATACCTTTTCGTAGGGCTTTGACTTGAGAATCATCACCTAAAATAATTTAATATTTGAATGAATTATCAATGCTAGAAATTGATTCTTTGTTACCTGTCATATGATTGTTGCAGTTTTTGTCTAGTAACCAAAGGTCCTTGGTGTGACCTTATTTAGAGATATGGAAGGAAATGAACATTTCTTCAGAAGTTTCTACTTCATTGTTGGAGACATTTTCTTTGCATTTTTTTTTATCTGTCTGCTTCTTTCTACAATCATTCTCATAGTGACCATAGTTTTTGCAATAGTAGCATTGAATTTTGGATTTGTCTTTCCATTTTCTACCCCTTCCTCTCTGATTACATGAGTATTTAGATTGTTGTGACTTTCCTGAGTGTTCTTGTGTGAGACTTTATTTTGTATGATAACGGTCTCTCCCTCTTTTACTTCTACCTCTATTTGCTCCTCCTTTTTCCCCACTGGAAGACGTTTAAGTCTTGAAAGCATGTTCCAGAGACCCTTCTTCCAAGTTGAGTCTATTTTCATGTGGCATAAGTGATCCCATTAGTTATCCTACTGAGAAACTAGATAAATCTGTGTATTTTAAAATGGCAGTCACAACCATTTCAAATTTCTTGGGTAAGCTTCTGAGGACTTTTTCAATAATCCTTTGATCTTCCATTTCTTCACCATTAACCCTAATCTGATTTATAATTCCCATCACTCTTGTCATGAACTGGTCAACATTCTTTGTCTCAATTATCTTTAGAATTTCAAATTAGGTTCTTAATGTCTGAATTTTACTGTTTTCTCTTTATCATTATCCTGATAAATTGTTTTGAGAATATCCCAATCTTTTTTTGTAGTGGAAGCACCAATTATCTTTGAAAAAATGCAGTAATTTTCTAAATTTTCAATCCAATACTTGGGTTTGTTTTCTTCCTTCCTATGTTCCGCGAGAATTTCTCTATGCATTTTTCATGGCATTCTGGTATGTTGGGGAGGGCTCTATGAAGCCATTTTATACTAGTTTCCAACATTCCTAAGATTGGAGGAATGATTTCATCCTCAAAGACTAGAACTCACAGTTCTTTCCAACAAGAACTGGTCCTTAGGTCGGCCCTAAATTACAGGAGGAAGCCATTTTTATTTTATTTTTGCAGAATTGTAGGTATAAAAAAATACCTTATCTTAACAGAAAATGAAATTGTATCTCCTTAACAAATCATTTACGACTTCTCCTATGCACCCGTTCTTGGAATATCAAAGAAAAAAATTACCACTGATATTTTCAAAAAATTATTCTCCTAAATCCCTGCCAAATCAAGTCACTAAATTGATTTTTATAAATGCAAATACTTCCTTTGGCCAAGTTGTAGTATACATCAAGGTTTTCCTTTGAATCGAGATTTCATTCATAATTTTTTTTTGGACTCTCTGTCTCAAAGCCCATTCTTCCACCTCTACTAAATTTTCCTTCCTCTTAGGTTTTCAACACACTGAGAGAGAAAACTCCAAAAATTCTTCAGGTTGATGCCAGTTCCTTTAGACATTCCCATTGGAAGGGATTGTGCCACAATGAGATCTATTCTCCAACCTCTAGGAGTAGCTTCCACGGCTGCATTTTTCTACGAATCACTAAAATACGGGGGTAACAACAAAAAAAATATTAATGGAGGTCACTTCATATATATCGAGGAAGAGAAAAGGGATTTCAATTCACCACTCAACTGGACCACTGGAGGGATGATTTACTCCCAATTACTTAGATATTTTGTTACACAGGTCATGGGATCGGTCTAGTTACACGGGTCATGGGGGTCACTGGGATATGAATCCACAAGGCCACTAGATTCATGAACCATCATATTTTATCCTTTGTTTCTCCTAGAGATCGATCTGATTGTTAATTTCCACGTCATTCATCATGTCATTGGAATAATTTTCCACTAGGTTCATTGGAGAGCATGATTTTGTATGATTATGTCAATCTAGTTTCTCATCAAAATTATAACGCACTATGTCACTAGGGAAGAGAGCCATTGGGACACTTTAGTGTAGTATTTTTGAATGATTCAAAATAACGGTCCCATTCCTTTTTTTCCAGTTGTTGATCCCTTTGATGATCAACGATCGTGATTTGCTTCTTCTGAGATGGCTCCAAAAACCTACAATTCAAGAATATCTGCTACTAGTTTAGGTAATATTGTTGCTCCTAGTCATGAGATCAACTCATATGCCTCCTTTGTATAGTGAATCTTCAATCGAATTGATATGATATCCCTCTATGAAGATTCTTATGAATTCTACTCTGATACCCATTCAAAATCAGAGGCAGAGAACCAATTTGAAAAGTAAAACAAAGATGCAGAAAAAATCTAAATGGGGTTCTACATACCCTTCTCAATATTCATCTATGATAATTATATTACAAAGAGATACAAAATACAAAGTAGATCTCAACCAAAATTCGAAAAAACTATAGAAAACGCTAACTCAACTAAGAGACTAACCGAAGTAAACTAGATGTGATGGTAGACAAGTCGACATGGATATTAATTCAAACATTGAGAACAATCAATTCAAATGAGTCTTGCAGGAAATGGAAAAATGTGGTTGACAATGATGCAGAGAGCATTTTTGTACCACCTTTGTTGACAAAACGATTCAAGAGAAAGTTTCCTTGCCTAAATACTCAAGTGGTAGAGGAATTTGTAGGATGAGGTAAGTGCTTCTATGGGATAGATAGGAAAAAACTTATTGGAGATGATTACAAAACTTAGATTGAAAGGAAGAAAATGGCAGGTTGATTCATTAGCATAGCCAAAGTGCACTAGAATAGTGCACCTCTATTTATAAAACAAGGCATTTTGGCAGATAAATTTACAAGGTTGGATCAATTAGGCACTAATTTTGATTAACTTATTATAAAATGATGGGCACCATCGCCCTCGTATGCTCCACACCTTTTATCCAATGATACTGATTGTGTAATTATATTTGTTTTTTTAATTCACCCCTTATGACATTTTATTCAACTATTGATTCTCGTACACACATGCTACTGAGAACAACCGATTTGAATGGGTTCTACAGGAGAATCATGGTGGATAATGATGTGGTAGCTGATGAGAGAACTTCATCTATTGAAAAAACAACCCAAGAGAAAGTCGCCTTTCCCTAAATAATCAAACAATAAATGATTTGGGCCATTTCTATCTTCAAGGAGGAATGATGATAGTTGGCATAAGGACTCCAATGATAGAGGAAATAGAGAGAGGAAATGACCACATAGTTTGAAGGATCCCTTTGATGGCTCCCCAGGGAGACCCACAAGTCCAATACAATGAAAGTGATTTTACTCTTTTGTTGGATGGTCTCAGAATACTCATTCTCGTGGATGGTATTCTCTTGGTTGCATCATGTTTGTCCAAATTCTTCCTCAATTATATTGTGAATCCGTATTAATTGAAAAACAAGGTTACAAAATGAGAAAATAATCCATTAAATCAGTATAACTATGAAGAGATACAAATTGACATATATGAACTTTATGAAATCAAAAATTTTGAACAAGATTTATGAGATGTCGTTAAAAATAGAGCATGTATGTGTTTTTTTTTGTGTTCATTATGACCATTTTGAGTCATACTCTTACCTATAGGTTTAGGTATTACAAAATATAACCAAGATACAAAGTATGGTGTGATAGAAAGTTCATTGTCCTTTCAACATACATAGAATGGGAATCTTTACTCACGAGTGCTCTTTAACTCGCCTACATGTAGATAGTGTTTGTGTGCACTTCACATCCTTTCCTATTGTTTCATTCGTGCAGGAGAACAAAGTACAATATGTGGGTCTCTCTTTCTTCTTCCTTCTTTAGATTCCTTTCCATGCTTGTCCATTGTGTGATTAAAGGGCTCTTTCGCTATTCTCTCAATGTATTAATTCCATATACCGGTCACCCTTTCCTCTTGAGATGCATGCCCATTCTTGTCCATCGTGTTCTTTAAACACTCTATAGTTGTTCTGTCTTGTTGTTAGTTCCTTAAACCTTTTCTTCCTTGCCAATCCTAATTCCCCATTATTCTAGTTGAGATAGTTATTAAACGAAAACAATTATTTCATTTTACATAGCAAATGATTGAAGAAAAATGAATTTGGGCTCATGCAGTGTCAAAATGTCACCATCACAAGACAATGTCACCATCAAAACACAATTGTGTCAGCCTCGTCCTTAACCACTTAATGTTGAAGTGATTGTCTTAATGATAAGGCAGAGCATGTTTAATATGTTCCTTTTTTTTTACAATGTAAATAGAACAATAAAATAGAACATGGCAATCCACTAACTTTTTAGAATTATTATTTAGTAAATTAATTTTTAAATATGATAAATAGAGAAACCTAAATTACTTATACCAAGGGTAATTAAGTTTGATCAAATTAAATGAACCAATCAATAATTTGATTTAAGAAACTAATATTTTATTTTATTTTTTTAATTATTTAGAAAATGTTTAATATAATTATACGCAAAACTTTGAAAAAAAATTAAAATAACTAACCGGTCAACCTACTTTGACTTTGGACTGAAAGTTATAATCCCTACCGAGACAAGGACTAATAAATCACGAGTTCGATAAAGTTTAAAACCCCACATTCATGTGCATTTGTATTATGCCTTAAGCTATGTTGATTTCATTTGTATTATTCCTTAAAGCTAGGTTGAAAGCGTCGGGGTTATAATTCCTTCCATTTCTTTGATATTGCGTCGGGGTTATAATTCTTTCCATTTCTTTGATATTACACCATGGTATAGTTGTTGTTCTTCTCGAATTGTGAGCTGATTTTTTTTTTTTTTTTTTTTTGGCATTTTGACGTCTAAACCTTTCTTTTTTAATAAAGAGCACTGTTAATTTCAACATCATTATGCCTGAAAATGTCCTTGCTCGATTCTCATAAAACGATTGGAGATTGTTGAATAAAACCTTCATCCTTTCTTTAAGAATGGGAAAGCCTTTGTAATACCAAGTATAAGTTATGGCTATCCTCAATATAGGGCTAAATAAGAAGACCATGTATGAGCTTGTCAATATGAGGCTAAATAAGAAGACCATGTATGAGATTGTAAAAACATAGGTTAAACGATGAAATTTTATTCAAGTAAAGGTATAAATCTGCAAAAACTTAGGATAAGAATGAAGTAGACGTGCAAGATTATTGAAAAAATGGCAATTACTTGATAAGCCATCAAACATTGCTACCATGCCACCCTAAAGTCATGTTGGAATGGAAAAAATTGGTCATGCATGCATCGACACTTATAGACACATAGATGCACATGTCCTCGAGCAGGAACACTATTAAGCTTCAACAAGGTGCTCGTCCATGTATCGCAAATAGTTTTGTAATACTAAGCATAAAAGGCTCGTTATGAGGCCGAGGTCAACAAAAAAACCATGTGTAAGATTTTAAAAATTTTAATTAAAAATAAAATTTTATGATGAAAAAGATATAAATTTAAAATATTTAAAAATATATATATATATTTGGAAAAACTGAAAACCTTTACTATAGTTTTCATTTTGAAAATTTTCCAGCCTCCGAAATAATATTTTTAATATATTATTATATGCAGTTTTATGTATTAAACTTAATATCTTTTTCTATATTAAATGTAATTTGAGGTAACATTGATATGAAGATTATTTATGCTCCGTTGAATACAAGATTAATAATTATATTCTCCTTCTCGTACATAGATATTTCTATAAAGGCTCATTATAAGAATACAAAATTATAATTCGAAAAGTATCGGCAATCCACATCTTTAGCTTTGCCACACGTTGAGATCACCTACAATTTTAATGTGCACATGCCCATTGGTCTCTACCTCTTTTTAGATTGTTCGTGGAATATGTTCAATGAGACTCTGAGATTTGGTACAACTATTAATGAAAATGAATGATAAAAAGGAAGTGGTGAAGAATTGGATAAGACTATTAAGGATATGACCTCCCAAGAGAATCAAATTAATTGTGTAATCTATTATAGTATTATATTTATTTAAGAGAAAATATTTTTTAGAAAATGAGATGAAGCTATAGTGTATTTATAAAAAATAAAAATTGATCATAAATGTATAATAAGTTAAAAATGAAAAAGAATTGGATAATGCTATTAAAGAATAATGATTTAACAATAGGTATAACTTAACAAGATAAGAAAAATGTGTAAGCTATAGGTCATGCAAGTTATTCATGAGGATATCCAAAAAAAAATGCATGTCATATAACTTAGAGAAGAGCTTGATATCAATCTAATTTTTAATATACAATATTTTCTTAAAAAAAAAGGGCAATGTTTATTGGTGGAGTGTTTATTAATGAATAACTTTATATAATATAGGGGTTTTATTGGCAAAATTGTTTTCTGTCATCATGTGATTCATAAATATCATATACAAATTTCGTTTTAGATTCAAATTTGATCCAAGATTTACGAAAAATAATTTGAATAAAATGAAGTTAAAAAAAATACTAAAATACACATATCTCACAAATATATATCCTTCAATAATTACACTCACTAATAGGCTCCTCACACCTGCTAAATTCATGACATACATATATCCCATAAGAAAAGGAGAAAAATAATTACATTATGGGATTAACTTCTATAAATAATGTGTGTTGAGGACATGAAAATAATCTATTCTTCTATGTTATGTTTTTTTTAGAGAATAGTTGAGATATTATACCTTTTTTTTCTTAATTTTTTAAGTTGAAATGAATTTATGTGCAAGATGAAATTTCTTTTAAGAGGGGACTTGTCTCATTAAATATATAGATTCCATACAACTAATTCTTAATAATTTAAATTGAGTGAATTATTAATAATAAAAATATCCACATTAAAAGCATAATCGATTGAACAAATCTAATGAGTATTGGGATGAATATTTTTTTATCAATAAAAATTTAGGTGCCATGCATTAAAGAATCAAATGAAATAGACACTAATATAAACAACGCTATATTTGAAATTCGTAAACCATGCATATTATGTTTAATGTTATACTAAAACATCATAATACTTGCCAAAATATTAAGAGTCCACCTAGTCACAAATCAATATGTAGATTTATGGAAAAGTAATCCACTATTCTTCTACATTCAAAATAAAATCCATGGGAAATTATGTAATGCCACAATAAGTTTGTGAAAATATAAATGTGTGTTTGGAAGAAGCGTTTACATTGACAAGTTATAGGAATGCTTGGAATAAGTTGTCTTGGAATTATTTTAGTTAGGATAGTCATCATCCTTCTTCTTTGCATGGATGATATTGTTCGTATGGTGAGTTGTCTATGATATCTCAACTAGAAACTATGAATTCTTAAGGAATTATGGTGTAGGATCAATATGATAATAAAAACTCACAAAACAAAGGTTATGATAATAAATTCAAAAATGATAACTTATGATAGTTTTGTGTATGACAATAACAACTTAGAGGAAGTTACCTCATAAAAATATCTTGGAGTTGATCATCATAAAAATATTATCTAGAAATATATTGTTGAGAAAAGGATTAATGGAGGGTGGAAAGCCTAATTTGGTCTTGAAAGAAATTGTAAATCAACACACTTCTAGTTGTGGGAAAAAAAAAAATTCCTCTTTCAGACTTTCACTGCCCATAATATCTTATGTGGATGTGATTTTAGAGCTTAAACATCTCTAAAACATTGTGGGCAAAGATTAAGCATATCAAGAAATGTTTTATAATTTATAATATTAAAATTAAAAAAAATATTACCTATCATATCCTCCTCATAGAATCTAGTCTTTCCCTCATTGATTGTATGTATATAACTAGGTAATTAATGTACAAACACAATACAACTAACATGAAAGACAAGGGACTTCCTAATATTACCTCAAACCCTAGTTAAATCCACCGATGGATTAAGAGGGATTGTCATAAAGAAGCTAAGTCTTGGATAACTCATTGAAGAATAGAGGATGAGGTCACCTTGTAAAATATTGATATGATTAAAAACACTATCACGTTTAAATTTAAGGAGAAATTGTGGAGGGATAAAAAATTTGAGGGTAAGAGAAATAAGATACTATAAAGAGGTAGTCAACCCTAATCTAGAATACCAAAAGTATCTTATTATTATAACTAGAATAATGAATAAAATAAACATTTACTAAGATAAGAAGAAACCCTCACTAGCTCCATAGTGAAAGAGGGTATTGAACAATTCCTAAAATGTTGTGGGACAAAATAATTTGTGATACTAAGAAGGAAAAAGATGAAAATCACTTTCTCTTATAATATCCTCAATATGTCCACATTATTTCTCAATTTCAAAATATTTGTAACAGTACTAACATTCCTAAACTTTTGATTCATAAAAAATATGGAGATTTAGGGAACCTTGTCATTAATATTTTGGAGCATAGAAATAAAATTATAAGGAAAATTAATTAATTCAATGCCATTTTTTTCTTAAGATCTTATGAACCAAAATTGCTATTAGTGGATATTAACAATCATTACCACTAATGTTTTTTTGAACTTGGATTTTAAATTAACATAAATAAAAAGTTAAAAAAATGAATCTCACAATGAGAGATATGGAATTCTACTAGGATGTTTTTAAATCTAGCTATTAAATTCTAGTAGGGATTTTGCACAATTAATTATATTTTACTTGTTAGCAAGAGCATTGAAAATAATTTGATCCAATTTCTTTCTTTAAGAACCTTTATTATAAATCTTATTAAAAATATATAATACGATAGAATATTTTTATTTTAATTGTTAACACATAGCATTGAAAATAATTTGGTCCAATTTCTTTCTTTAAATTTTTTTATTTTAAATCTTATTAAAAATATAGAATATGATAGAATATTTTTATTTATGTTTTTTAGAGACCTCTCATAAATTATAAGGTGTAATAACTAACATTTATCCTAAAGCACCCATTCTTTTATATTGTAAAACATCCTTAATACGCCTTCCTACTTGTCTAATGGGAAACTTCAACTAAGCTATGAAAATAACCATGAGTTTAATGCTTTATTAAGTGCTTTTATCATATATATATACTTATACATAAGTGATTTAAAATGGATTCAAACCAACGAATGGTTGTAAAATTCAATGTTTTCAAAATAATTCAACAATTTATAAAGGTTAAACAAACTATAGAAAACAATTAAAATGTAAAAGTGGAATAAAACAAAAATGAGAAGAAAACATGAATTACTTAAAATAGAAAAATAAAATAGGAGAAAAGGTTGAGGAATGATAAATGAAGGATCATGTCTACTCGTCATCCCCTTACCCTCCGACTCTTCTTATTTCTTCCTTTACTTTCATTCTCAATGGGCCTTTTTGCCAAAGAGATCATGAGGATGGATAGAGGACAATGAAAGCATTGTAATGAGAAATTGCCAAAATAAACTGAGCACCCATTCGATACTAGTTTTCCCATTTTGATTTTCAGAGTAAACAATATGTCTTGTGTTATGAAATTTTCTCAATGGTTGTATTAATGTTGTGCTTGAGTAATTGGTAGTACATCTATGTTAAAATTATGTATGTGAAATGTGATCTTATTTTGTTCAATGTGATGGTCTAAGAGTGTTAATGTTGGATTGAAAATGAAAAAATGTTTTTTATTATTCTAGTTCAAAAACCCATTTTTCCATTATCAATTGGTGAATGTGATCCATTCTACACCGTGAGATGTGAGATATAAGCTTTCCATTAATTTTCTGTTGCAAATTTTTAGTTAGTTCCATTCTCAAATTTATGTTTCTTCACTCAAATCGTCGGCCTACCTAGTTGGGGAAAACATTTCCTCCATGGTCTTCTTCACTCCTTGGTCGATTGGCCCTCACTTAATCAACTTCACATTAATCGGTTGAATCGTTTCCTAGTTGATTCATTTCCTATTCGAAAATGATAAAACAAGGATATGAGAATGATCTTCTTTGAATGACTTCAAAGGCCAACATCTGCACTCTCGAAGATGCGATTGTGCGGATATTAATATTAAAGGATGTTGATTCATTCATCTTCTAATGGAATGGGATTTTGAGGATGCCTTAATCTATCGACAAGGATTTTCAGGTGATGCCTTTGTTTGAGTGCGGGAGTTGGGGAAGACGTGGTTTGTTTTCGACTTGGTTTAGTTAATAGAGTAATGGTTTATAGTTTGAGTAAAAAAATCATGTATTTGGCTTCCTCAATGTCTTCCTCGAAGCCATATCAATGCAACATGGGATTATAAGAGCTTGGTGTTTTAACCAAGGCTTGATATTGATGCAGATTGAAGGTGGGGGAATTTCCTTGTAGTTGAAAATGATGGCTCTCATATTTCCATAACCGTTAAACAAAATGGTAAACAAGAAGTTCAATTTTCTATGTTATCAATTTCTTTAATGAGAGGAAAAAAAAAAAGATAGTTGGTGATCTACTCTTTGCTAAAATTGTTGAAGTGAAGCCTTCTATAGGAACAATAATTGTAGTATGAATAAGTGCTTATGAAGAAGAAGGACAATAATTGTAGTATGAATAAGTGCTTATGAAGAAGAAGGAATAAGGAGATTTTAGATGGGTATATTGTATAATAGAAAAGAAGAAATTTATGTAGAATATTTTCACTAAACCAAGTGTTTGTATTCCTAACTATCCTAAAAGGAATGTTCCAACTATGCGATTTCTCCTAGGTGTTTACTTATGTTCTCTATCTACCTATGGAGTTAATCTATTGTTTTTTTTTAAGTTCGGGTACTAATAAGGTGTTGAAGGGAAGCCTTCTATAGGAACAATAATCGTAGTATGAATAAGTGCTTCTGAAGAAGAAAGAATACAAAGGTTTTAGATGGGTATAGAGTATAATATAATAGAAGAAATTTATGTAGAATTTTTTTTCCTATACCAAGTGTTTGTATTCCCAACCATAACAAAAGGAATGCTCATACTACGAGATTTCTCCTACGTGTTTACTTATGTTCTCTATCTACATATGGAGTTAATCTATTGTTTTTTTCTAAGTTATAGTACTAATAAAGTGTTGAAGGGAATGTTTCTATAGGGACAATAATCGTAGTATGAATAAGTTCTTATGAAGAAGAAGGAATAAGGAGGTGTTAGATGGGTATAGAGTATAATAGAAGAGAAGAAATTTATGTAGAATTTTTTTACTATACCAAGTGTTTGTATTCCCAACCATCACAAAAGGAATGCTCCAACTATGGGATTTCTCCTAGGTGTTTACTTATGTCCTCTATCTACATATGGAGTTAATCTATTGTTTTTTTGTAAGTCTTGGTACTAATCTATTAAAAATACAATAGAATTACAGTGAAAAAAGCAGTGATTGTCCCTTGGAATGGACAAAAACTTGAGCCTTCCCTTAATGGGAAACTAGGAGGGGGAGAGATTGGAGTGTTCCGCCTACCCTTGAAGGGAAACCATTCTTACAAAACTTAGAGATAGTTGTTTGTTTTCTTTCTAATCATGATACCAGAAAAAATCTTGCAAATTCGAAGTATAAAGACTAGAAAAAATAAACAAGGGCCACAACATCAAGAGTGCTTTCTAGTCATAATGGGAGGACAATCCAGAGGAATTTCTTCCACCACTGGGTAGCCACCAAGATTTTCTTCATTGTCGTTGGAGGAGTTGGAGATGTCTGGGCTTGACTCCTTGATCGAGAGACTTGCACGTTTGATGAAGGGAGCGCTCAACGAATTATGCTCGTCTGGAGTCATCGTCGCTGCTGTGTTTGGGAGTTTTCTGAGGCATCGAGGTGCTAGGGTGGGCCACTGAAGGAGGTGGATGAGTGTCGGGGGATGGAGAATGGTGGGGGAGTGGGGTGAGCGTGGTGATCTAGGGAGCTCTGAAAAAAGACGTCTGGGAGGCTAAGGAGGGTGTGGGTGAGGAGGTTTTTTACCACCCAATAACTGCTACAGTGCCTAGAGGTGCGATAGGATGTCGGGAGGGAGCCCGAGACCTCTTCTTCCGAGTCGTCTAAAATCTTCCGCAGCGATTATGGAACCAAATGATCATAACCATCCTTGTTGGTGAGGAGAGTTGGGGGAGGAACTCTGGAGGCTTTCCCTCCCTGACCACTTCGCCCCAGGGTGGGGGTGGCTTGCCTGCGGGGTGGCATGAGGTAAGAATTATGCTTCTTGGGAACTGTGAGGGAGGAGAGATGCCACATGAAACAACGAGCAGAGAGAGATCACCTCTGTATAGAAGAGAGGCAATGTGAGAAAGCCACAATGGAAGAATGACAGGAGAGGTCGTGGGTGATCGAGAGATAGGTGCCAAGAGGGGGGGTTGTCAAATCAGTCACTATTAAGGCTACCAGTCGTATGAGGCGTGTGTATTGTTGCATGGTACAAAAGCCAAGCAAGAGGATCAGGGGGGCCATGGGAGAACAAGACAGGACGTTTAAGGAGTGAGGACAAGTTGTTAAATAAGGGTGATGTCTTGCGAGGAAAGAACAATTAATTTGCGTGAGGGAGGGGTGAGGTGGTGTGAGACCAATCATCATAGTGTGTGTTGAGGGGGGTAGTAGAACCCTCCAAGTGGACACTTGCACCCGGGGTGGAGTTAATCTATTGTTAATATCCCTTGTTGGATATTATAGAGGAATGTAGATTTAGACATTCAAGAGAAGAAATATATATCCCTACATGGAAATATAGTGTCATTGCCTTGCAACAATAAAATTTTAGTTCTAAGTACAAGTAAAATGAATACATGTACATGTCTTGTTGGAAATTGAATCATGACCAACTTCAATTTGTCTCTAAGCATTGGCCTTGGCACCTTAGAACCAAAACCAACATTTGAAGGAAACAAACATACCATCCTCATGTGTCTACTAAGGGATATAGCATAGAGGGGTTTGCAGGTGGGATTATGTGTAGGTTACACTGAGAATAGAGGAATTTAATCCATTTGGAGAATAGGATTTATTTGCATAATACAACAAAATACTCAAGACATGGTTCCATCCAATATACGATCCTCACACGCCTGCTAAAGGATAATGAATAGAGGGGTTTGAAGAGGATATTTCACTCATACTTTCATTAAGAATAGAAACGTAGTATCCTTTCTAAATATTGATCTCTCTATATAAGAATGATAATAGAGATCATAAGTAAATTATGCATAGGATCCATGTTAGTGAAGTGAGTGGGATATAAGTCCCTCATTTACTAATCATAAGGTACCATAGTAATTGAATCCTTGACCATAATGTAGTTGTTATTACTTTGAAGACAATATTTTAGACTCGACATGGGTAAATAAAATATATAAAGGTTAGAATACTTAAGGGAAAATAATTCTCACCTTCAAGAAGAGAACAACTGCTTAAAAGAGAAAATCCAGATGTATGACCAAAGGATGGAAGAGATGGAGAAGAAACTTGAAACCTTTGTCAAATTGTGGACATTGATTAATGAGTAGTTCGATGAATCCAAAGACTCCCTCACTACGGTCATGGTAGATTGGGACAAGTATAAATTTCAAATTGTGCATTTCAGAGAAAATTTCATTCAATCTGATAGTTGGTATGAATATAGGCTCACTTAGATTATGGCTTAGCTACAATAAGAGTTGGTAGAGAAGGAGGATGGCTTGGAAAATCTCCAAGCATTTGCCCAAGAGCATTGGGAATCAAAGACATGTTTCATTTCCAATTTCGAATCCAACGCCATGGATAAGACAACATTGGTCACCTCACCTTTCTTAGACATTTATAAGGAGCACTTGGGTGATTTTGAAAATCATACCAAATGAGTTGGTTCCCAACTCTTAAAATTGACGGGCTATGATGAAAAAGGGTTGATGAAGAGCAGAGAAGGAATTATAATCCCCATTGTAGATATACATAGGGTTAAGCATGAAGGCTTAATTTTCGATGGAAAAAATGAAAATTCCATGAACAACAAGATGACATTTGTGAAGGACAATGACATCGTGGAGTTGGCCTACTCATCAAAAGGAAGAGCAACAGTAGTACATGATGGTGGAATCTCTCTACCACCTCAACCTTCTTATAGTATATTGAAAAAAGGTAGTTATTAAGAAAGTGAAAATGCTCTACTTTATTTAGTGCTTAGAGGAAGCGACAAGCCAATCAATCAGGGAAAGAATGAGACAAACACCAATATGTATGCATCCAATAAGAAATCCCTTGTTTTTCACTACTACAATAAGAGAGGTCATAAAATTGTGAGGTGTTGGTACTCAAAAGATGACTCATTATGTGGGAAGAAAATCCATCGGGTGCCATCTTGCTTGGAGAAGCAAGCCACATGCCAACAACTAGATTGCTTTAAAAGGAGGAATGGAAAAAGACTTCCACGATCCAATAGAAAATTCAAAGAGATATGGAGAATAAAATAATGTTTATAATTCCATGTAGTAGCTCAACAAAAACTTTCTCCACCACCAAAAGTTGAGTAGACAATGGGAAGTGAAGTGTTGGATACTTCATCCAAAGCTTCACCCTTGAAACCACACAACCGAGAGAAAAGTGTGTAAAGCAAATCCTAATATAGATAGATACATCATTCCATCTCCAATTCAAGGAGAAGAAGTTTAGGAAGGAGTTATATTCGAATATGAAGTGCACATCACCATCAAAGAGGATAGTGGGTTGATGTCAACCACCAAGGCAACCAAATTCCAGTTGATACCTACAATATTTCAAAAGAACACCTTCTTGGAGATGTGTCAGAGACTAATGCAGGAAAGCCAATGACCTTGGAGGTAGATTCTTGAGAACTCCATTATGTTCCTGTAAGTATGTACGGGAACTGGAGGGTTGTTCCATGCTAGGAAGAAACTAATCCTAGCAAGAGAATATAGACCACACTTCGATTGTGGAATTGTTACATGATGGAAAAACTTGTTGGGGTCACACTGAAAATAAACTATCATTTGACTTGGCTTCATTGACTGCCAAGATGGACCATATCCAATACTAAGAGAGATGGGAATGGATGTTGAATGTAGATTTTGGATTTGGAGGTTGTTTGGAGATGAGAATCACTAATAAGATTTCTACCTTGTCGGAACAAGAGGGCCAACAACCAAATCTAGAGCCATATATAGAACTAGAGCCCATAGCTAAAAACACAAGCCAAAGACAGATCCTAAGTCAAAGTTGTAGCCAAGAGCCAAAGTCAGAGTGTCCATGTTCCAAAGGATTAGAAAAAAATTACATTGATCAAGATTGGTTTCATTTTATATTTTTGAGACCAAAACTCCCCTCAATGTGGAGGTGCGATTTGAAATGGATCTAAACAAATGAATGGTTGTAAAACTTAGTACGTGCACTTGATAATTTAGAAATTTATGAAGGTTACATGAACTATGAAAAATAATGCAAATATGAAAGTGGAATAATAAACAAAAAACAAAAAAAAAAACAATGAATTATTTAAAATACAAAAATAAAATAGGATAGAAAGATGAGGAATTGGAAATGAAGGGTCATGCATGATAGCCTTCCCCTTAACCCCCATATCTCCCTATTTCTTCCTTCATTTTCATTCTCAATGGATCTTTTGGCCAAGGGTATGAGGAGGATGGACATAGAGACATGAAATCATTGTAACTAGATATGGCCAAAATAGACTAAGCACCCATTGGAAGCTAATTTCCCCATTTGGGTTTCTAGGTTAAAAAAGTTTTCTTGTGGGATGAAATTTTCTCAATGGTTGTGTTAATGGGTGTGATTGAGTAATTGTACAATACATCTGTGTAAAAATTCTATGTTTGAAATTTACTCTTATTTTGTTCAATGTGATGGTCTATGTGTGTTATTGATGGAAATTGAGAATGGAAAATTGTATTTTTCTTCTAGTTCAAAAAACTGTTTTCCATTACCAATTGGTGAATTTCAACAGCTCTAAGGTACCCACCATCCATTCTACCCTAAGATGTGATATATACGATTGACATTAATTGTCAATTTCAAATTTTCAACTAGTTTCCATTCTAAGATTTATCTTTCTCCTCTTCGAACATTGGCCTACCTATTGGGAATTTTTTTTCCTTCCCTAGTCAGCTTAACTCCACCTTGGTTGAGTCTCCCTCACTTAGTTGGCTTCAAATTCATCAATCAACTCATTTCTTTTTCAACTCTTTACCTAGTCAAAAATGATAATATAAGGATGTGATAATAATATTAATCGAATGGCTTTGAAACCCCACCTATAGGAATTTAAGTTCTCATGGAAGGATATTGTGCGGATGCTTCAATTTTTGGACAAGGATTTTTAGAGGATGCCTTTGTTTGGGTGCAAGATTTAGGGCAGATGCAGTTTGTTTTCGATGTGGTTTATCTAACAAACAAAGTAAGGGTTTATAGTTTGAGTAAAAACATCATGCAGTTGACTACCTTGATGTCTTCCTTGAATCCATATCAATGTCGTGTGGGACGATAAGAGCATGGTGTTTGAGCCAAGGCCTGATATGAATATGGACTAAAGGTGGGAGGGATTTTCCCTTGCATTCCACAATGATGGCTCTCATATTTCCATAACCATTAAGGAATGTGCTAAAGAAGATGTTCGACATTCTAGGTTATTATTTTTTTATAATTAGAGGCAAAAAAAAAGACATTAGTGGTATGCTCCTTGTTGAAAGTACTAAAGAGAATCCTTCTATAAGAAAAATAATTGTTATAGGACCAAGTGCTTCTGATGAAAATGAAATAAAGAGGTTTCGAATGGGCACAAAAGAGTAGAAGGGAATCAATTTCTATAGAACCTTTTCAATAGACCATAGTGTTTGTATTCCCAACCATCATAAATGGAATGATCCAACCATGAGATTTATTTTGGGTGTCTACCTATGTTTTTCTTGTGTACATATGGAGTTCATATTGTTAATATCCCTTGTTGGATATTATAGATAAATGCAGATTTAGAGATTCAAGAGAAAAAAGAGAAATCCATTCATGGAAATACAATGCCATTTCCCTATAACAATAGAAATTTTGTTGCAGTTACAAGTAAAAATGAATGCACATATTATGTTTCTATCAATTGAAGCATAACCCACTTGAATTTGTCCCTAAGAATTGGCCTTGGCACATTAGCATTAACATCAAAACCAAGCTTTGAATCCAACGAACATGCCATCCTATGAAATCTATATGTTATCATACACCATTTCAATGTAGAATATCAAATCTATGTGTTGTAATAATCAGCTCCAACATATTCTCTCCAATAATAGTTATGGAAAGGACAACAATTTATTTCTAACAATGCATGTTGAAAAAAAATTATTGAAAAATATTTTTATTAAAACCAGGGGTGGCTTAGTTGCTATCTCAAAGCTTCAATTAAGAGATGTTCGATGCCGTCGCCAACACTCTCTAACCCATGATTCGTCATGGTATTCGCTAGCAGTTTCTAAGCACATGTGTGGGCAACAAGGCCGCATTTCTGATTTTTACAAACATCACTTCAGCTCCATATCATCTTACAATTCCTTAGTCATGGTTTGGCCTTCCTCATAGGCTACATTTTCCAGGCAGCTCTAGTTCTTTCTTATTTTGGCAATATTCTGATCGCATTCTTTCCAGGATTCATTCTGCAATTGTTCACTCCAGATTCCTACAGACACATCCTTCCTCTACTCAATTCCAGGATATCACTTGGCCAGATATCATGATGCCTCTTTCATACATTCGGCATGTGTGCCATTTTTCTCTGCTCACTCGTGATCACAACCAGAAAACAACTTCCAAAACAATGACAATATAACTGTCCCTCCCCCACTCAACTTTAATGCCCCAACTCCAGCTTCATTCCCAGATCTGCTGTCACAAGCCAGTCCTCATTTAAATCCCTCAGAAACTATCCGTCGCCCTGGATCCTCTCTTCCATGTACTACTTAAAACCAGCACACTCGCTGTCAATCCTCATACCGCAAAACCCTAATTCCAGATTCGATCCATTTACCGTCTCCCTCCCATTGACTATCGCCTCCCCATTACATTTGCACCCGCACTCCTAGTCTATTTTCCTCACTAACAAGTACATGTTGTTGCCATGGTATAGGATCCACCTCCCCCAACCACACTACTGCCAGATCGACAGGACACCGCTTGACCTCACTTGGCTATCTGCTTCCAGTAATATTGCAGTCACTTAACGCACCCTATCGCCCACCAGGTGGGTTGCAGCAGACAACATGTGGTATTCTTCAGTGTGACAAGGCTTTACTAACACAAGGTTGGCAAGTCACATAAAGATGCCCCTTCTAGTATTCATTTTTAGCACGACTCGGCAGCTTGGTGTTTCCAGAGATATGCCTTACCTGATTTCCAACATTGGAATGATCAAAACGTATTTTGTCTGCCAGAATGCAATCCTACATCACATCACCACCGCCCTCAGTCTCCCTCTCCAGAAAATTAACGATGCTACCTCAGGATTAGTACACTGCCAGCTACTAGGTGCCAGATGTTCAGGAATAGTCCCAATGCCTAAGATCAGTTTTGATGGTAACTGTGCATATGAAATGAATCAGAACTACAAAGCGCTTCAGACATTTTCAACAACTCAACATATCCATTCATCTTGCAGTATATAGGATTGTCAAAAAGAGACCACTTGATATTCTGGTGGTGTGGTCTTTGTATCACCAAGGAAGAAGGTATCATATCTTTAATGGTTTTTGGAGATTTAATGTTAATTAATAAAGTGATGATTTCTCAATCTAGTATAATGGGGAATAAGTTTTAAGTTTTTTTTTTTGGTAAGCTAGTTATAAACTTTATATTGAATTGGAAAATCACTAAACATAAAAATTGGCTATTGGTAGGGGTAAGCTTGATTGGTTATTGGTAGGGGTAAGCTTTACCAACAACAAAAGAATAATTCTTTTGTCCAAAGAATTATATAGTGAGCATTGAACCAATAGTTATCCAAAAGAAGAATTCTTTTGTTCAAAGAATTATATAGTGAGCATTGAACCAATAGCTATCTAAAAGAACACCGGTACTTTCTATATACTTACTAGATAGTCTAGTACTATGCTTATTATAGAGAGAAATACTACTATTGATAAAAAAAACTATAAAATTGTGCATATCAAGTAGATGGATGGTCATTTGGCCTATAAACTATGGATATCATGCCTAAAGTTGGAGGTGACATGGGGCGACGAAAAAAACACAGAAAACACATCGGAGATATCTTATTATTCCTCGACTGTGGATACAAAATGTGTTTATATCAATAGATGGGGCAGTTGGACGGATAGTTCAACTATCGAGCTGTTGAACAAACAACGAACTACTTACTTAATTAATATTACATAAATCCCGAGAACCTCTGAGGATTAGTTAACATTCCCCCCTTAATCCGAGGTGACATTTGTCATCCCAAGCATCATTCAAAAAATTTCAAATTTCTCTCGACCCAAAGCTTTAGTAAAGATGTCTGCAATTTGCTCTGAAGTGGAATAGTGATCGAGATGAATGGTTTGGATCTCAACATGATGTCGAATAAAATGATATTTGGTGTTGATATGCTTGGTTTGATCATGAAATTTGGGATTCTTGGCCAATTGAATTGCAGAAGTGTTGTCAACAAGTAGAGGCGTTGAAGTCGTTTGTTTCTCATGCAAATATTCAAGTATTTTCCGAAGCCAAATGATTTATTTTCTGGCTTGAGCTCTTGCAACATATTCGGCTTCATTTGTAGAATCACCAGGTACAGTTTTCTTTCGTGATCTCCAAGTGATTGTTGTTGATCCAAGATATATCAAATAAGTTGAAGTAGACACCCAATGCTCTTTATCTCCATTAAAATAAGAATATGAATAACCAATGAGATGGAATTCTGAAACTCTAGAATATTTGATGCCATATGATTGAGTGCCTTTTAAATATTTGAGCACTCATTTTGTTGTTTTCCAATGACCTTCACAGGGCTGATGCGTAAACCTGGAAAGTATTCCTACAACAAAGGTTATGTCAGGATGAGTAGTAAGATAAATTAAACTTCCAACAAGATTCCTTTACTATGTTGGATCTTGAAATGTGTTGTCTTCATTTGAAGTAAGTGTTAGATTCTGCTCCATCAGAGTGGAAACATAATTACAATCATGCATCCCAAATTTGTTCAATAGCTCTCCAATATACTTTTTCTGAGAAATAAAAATGTACTTTGGTTGTTGATCTACTTCAATTCCTAAATAATAATGAAGCAATCCCAAATCAGTCATATCAAAAAGATTTGTTAGCTCTTTCTTAACAGATGCTATATAATCATCAGTGTTTCCTGTGATTAGTAGATCATCAACATATACGACTAGGTATACAACTGATTTACCAACTTTCTTGACAAATAGAGTTGCATCATCTAGATAGAAATGTTTTTAGTTTAATTTCAGAAGATGCTCAATTAATTTTTCATACCAAGCACGTGGTGCTTGCTTCAAGCCATATAAATACTTTACTAGTTTACATACCTTATGCTCTTGACCTTTGATAGTAAAACCTTTAGGATGAGTCATATATACATCTTCTTTCAAGTCTTCATTCAAGAATGCAGTCTTAACATCCACATGATGAATTTTCCATCCTTTTTGAACTGCCAAAGAAAACAAAGTTCGAATAGTGCCCCATTTTGCAGTAGGAGAAAAAATTTATGTGTAGTCAACACCTTCTTTCTGAGCATATCCTTTTGCCATAAGTATTTCTTTGTGTTTATCAAGAGTGCAACATTCCAGATATAAAATAGTATGCAGAAAATAAATGATTAGCTAGAAATGGCAGATGAACAACAATATAACCAGAACAACACCACAATAATACCAAAATGATACCAGAATAACACTAGAAAGAGCACTTTGATTACTAAGAGAAATGTTCACTTGCCTCTTCGAGGGGGAAACCTCCAACAGAGAAGAGCTCTATTACAATAATATCCAAGATAAAAGTTCTCATGTAACACACCCACTAACTAAATCAGATTTTTC
>ML796296.1:84583-124880 GCA_009831015.1 Picea engelmannii | reverse complement strand
ATAATGAGATCATTCGCAGTTTATGAGCATATATGTCAGCATATAAATTTCAAGATGCAATATGAACAAAACACTTATCAGAAATAACTTCAGAAATGGGTGCAATTGCTGAGAGGGGTGCTCGTTTCCACCCAACCGTAGGCGTAGTGACTCCCAGCGGATTTACCACTAGCCACCCCCGAGCTGAGACCATGATGCTCTGAGACTGCGTCTCTTGGTATGCCAGTGACCAGGAGCGAAGGTTGCAATCCTTCCTCTCTGCTATCACTCACTCTGCGTGGTGCCAGAGTTCCCCTCGCATCTGTCACCCCTAATCGCTTCTACCATATGCCTTATCCTCTCACGAGGTTGCGTGTGGCACGATTACCCTCGCGCTGATCAGGCCTGACGGCTCTACGGATGGGCAGTTCACCATCCCATCCCTCATTAAGCCATCCACCTACCAGCCTGCGAGGCATTGAATTTCAGGGCCAGCGAACCGCTTTTGGTTCTCCGGGCCAGTGGAGTCCAAATACGGTATTTAATTCTCGGTGGAAGTTAACGCCACCTTTTCAGGTGCCCTCCACCGCCATCGTGGTTTTTTTTTCTGCACATCCCCTCTCAGCAGTCCTGCAATAAGTTCAAAATGTTATTGACATTTATTGACCTTTTCCTCAAGGTCCATTTACATCACATACTCACATTTATGAGTTTGCCATAGTTCTTGTCCAGTCCAGTTATATTTACAAGTTGGGGGAAACAGGGTGTTACATCTCATATCCTCAAGTCCTATTTATACTAAATATGTCTATCAAAAGAACCATCTAGGGGGAGATACTTCTAGAAGTGGAAGCTTCTATTAGGTCTTCTTACATTGGACTTATTCTTCCTTATTGCTAGGCATTATTAATATTTACCTTTATTACATGGAAATATATCATTCTACCTATGTGAGGGGTTATGTCCCTAACATGTCCCCCCCCTTAAAAGCAACCTTGTCCTCAAGGCTTGAGATGGGGAAATTGTTGCAGAATGGTAGCTGGTTCCCAAGTGGCATATGTTGAAGTTGTATCTTTCCACTAGAAAAACACTTCCTTGATGGTTCGCTGATGCAGACGACGCTCACTCTGGTCCAAAACTGCTTGTGGTTGTATCCAAATGGAGACTTCTTTGTCCAATTCGACAAGCTTGGTTTGAGTTTGGCACTTAGTTCCAATCACCTTCTTTAATCAGGAAACATGAAAAATAGGATGGAGCTTAGAGTGACTGGGAAAATCTAAATGATAGGCCACCTGTCCCACATGCTTGAGAATGGTATAAGGACCATAAAAATTGGGCACTAGTTTCTGGCAATGGTCATCCTTAAGGGAAATTTTCTTGTAAGGTTGCAGTCGAAGAAACACCTAATCTCCTTCTACAATTTGACGTTCAGAGCAACCTTCATTTGCTTATTGTTTGATGCGATTTTAGGCCATGAACAAATTCTCTTTCATGGTACGTAGAATAGCCTCTCAAACTGTAAGCATTTGGTCAACTGTCGGGACCTTTGAGACACCTGGAAAATATGAGAGAACTGAAGTTGGAGTTTTTCCATATACCGCTTCAAAAGGAGTCATGTGGATAGCTTCATGGTACAAAGTGTTGTACCACCATTCAACTAGTGATAACCATTGAGCCCACTGATTTTTTCTTTCCATTGCAAAACACCTCAATTATGTTTCCAAACACTTGTTGACAAATTCAATTTGACCATCAGTCTCGGGATGATAAGTTGTGTTGAGATGAAATTGGATGGCTTGTAGCTTGAACAATTCTTGCTAAAAATTGTTGGTGAAATTTGGGTCATGATTAGAAATAATAGAATGCGGCATGCCATGAATCTTGAAGACATGATCCATGAAAAGTTGAGCCACGGTGTATGTTGTAAATGGGTGTTGAAGAGCATAGAAATGAGAATACTTGGAAAGACGATCAACTACCACCATGATGGCTGATTTATTTCTCGATTTAGGTAAGCCTACAATAAAATCCATAGAGATATCCTGCCAAATAGCAGGTGGAATCGGAGGTGGTTGTAGTGTGCCAGGAGATTTGATGTTCTATCTTAATTTGGAAGCATTGCCCCGATAGATAAGGTCGCCCAAGATCCACAACATGTAGAATAGCCAACATTTCATTTTGATAGATTGATTTTCCCAAATTTTTCTCGGACAATTGTTTGCTGGTAAAGGCCAAAGGTTGACCCTCTTTCATAAGGACAATGCTAATTCATTTCCCAGAAGCATCACATTCTAGGACAAAGGTCTTTGAGAAATCAGGAAGGGCCAGGACTAGAGTGGTGCACATGGCCATCTTCAAGGTTTGAAAAGCGTGAGCAGTTGTTGGAGTCCAAGTGAAAGAATTATTTTTAAGGAGTGAAGTGAGAGGTGCCACAATCTTTCCATAATTCCTAACAAACTTGCGATAATAACCTATTAAACCCAAAAATCCATGAGTCTTTGGGTGAGGCCAATATTTCATTGCTTCAATATTTTTAGGATCCAACCTGACGTCGGCCTTGCCAACAAGATGACCCAAGTACTTAACTTCTGAGGCCCCAAAAGTACATTTAGATTGTTTGAGGAAAATTTGGTGTTGAGAGAGAAGATGGAGAACTCGATCCACATGAGAAAGATGGGTTTTCCATGTTTTACTATAGATGAGGATATCATCAAAGAAAACTAAGACAAAATGATGGAGAAAAGGATGGAATACATGATTCATGAGGCTTTGGAAAGTGGAGGGGGCATTACACAAGCCAAAGGGAACGAACAGAAACTCATAGTGGCCCTCATGAGTTCTAACTGCAGGCTTTGTAATTTCTTCCTCTTTCATACGAATATAGTGGTATCCAGAATGAAGATCGAGTTTAGTAAAGAACTGGGTGCCACTCAATTCATCCAAGAGGTCATCAATGACAAGAATAGGAAATTTGTCTTTAATGGTGAGTTTTTTGAGGGCGCGGAAGTCAGGACACATGCGCCAAGAACCTTATTTATTAAGGACCATGACCATAGGAGAATATTAGGGGCTTATACTAGGGCGGATAACACCTGTATTGAGCGATTCTTGAAATTTTTTCTCAATTTCATTTTTTTGGCAAAAGGGGTGACGATAGGGACAAATATTCGGAGGAAGGCTTCCTGGGACAAGGGGAATGGAATGATTATAAACACCATAGGAAGGAGGGAGTCCCTAGGGAGTGGAAAAAACCACTTGATGTTTAGAGAGGATGGATTGAAGGTCCTGCGACACAGAGGGTGTCTCGGTTTCTTGTATGGCATGGAGTTGGGAAATAATGCCAGAATGACCTTTTTTGAGAAGATTTTCCATGCGATAGGAATTGATGATCTCTGGGGAACTGACGACAATGCCTTGGAACTTATATTGTTGGCCCTTCTAGTCGAATTGCATGGTTAATTCCTTAAAATCCATGAGAATGGGACCTAAAGTCCTTATCCATTCTGCACTCAACACAATGACACAACCACCCATGTTGATAGCAAGCATATGATATTTCAGGTGGTATTCACCAATTTGGAGACACATTTTCACAACACCCTCCACATTTCATGGACCTGCCATTGGAAATCATGATTTGAAAATTATTGACTGCACGTATATAGCAATTAGTTTCTTGGGCATTGCGGCGATGAATAAAATTATGGGTGCTTCCACTATCAAAAAGAATGATGACCTTCCTATGCTTGATATAACCAATTAGCTTGAGGGTTTGGGGAGCAAAGAAACCAGTGAGATCATTTAGGGAAATGATCGGTTCTACTTCGGGAGGGTCTGAGGAGGAGTTATGTCAATGGGTTTAGGTGACACAGACACAAGGGGAGCCTCAACTTCCTCCGAGATGGCCATAAAAATATTTTGTTCCTTACACTTGTGTCCCACAAAATATTTTTCATCACAATTATAACAAAGGCCTTTAAGTTGGCGTTCATCCATTTCATCCCTGGTCAATTTCTGGATCTTTAGTGGAGTAGAAGGAGGAGTGGGAGTTACTATTTTAGTGTGAAGAATAAAGGAGGGTTTTCGGTTTTGAGAAGAGACAACATGTTGTGCTTCCTTAGCTATTTTAGTAGCGTCCACCCAAATCTGAGGCCGAGCCATGAGGACATGGGCATGAATCTCATCCTTGAATCCACTGATAAAACATTCTCAGAAAAAAGCATCAGACATGCCCTCTATACGAAAATCCAATCGTTCAAAAGAAGCTATAAAGTCTGCCACTGTGCTAGATTGTTTAAAATTTGTCAAATGACCTAAATGGTTGGTGTCAGTATCAAAGTCTTCATAAAGCTATGCCACAAAAAAATTTCAAGCCACATACCCTTGGCGGGAATTTTTTCTCCATTGCCAACGTTCTTGATCTAGATGGAGAACACCATACCGGATTTTGGCCAACTCATCCATAATTCCATACAAAGAGAAATAATGTTCTATTTGAGTTACCCAACCAGTGGGATCCGAACCATCAA
Source organism: Picea engelmannii (assembly GCA_009831015.1). Lineage (NCBI taxonomy): Eukaryota > Viridiplantae > Streptophyta > Pinopsida > Pinales > Pinaceae > Picea > Picea engelmannii. The sequence continues at coordinate 120,372 of ML796296.1, read as the reverse complement.
ATTTGGTCACATCCACACGTGGAAGGTGTAGGTCACGCTGAAAGTGATGGGGATGAAAATTATGGGAATGAGGGGAAGTTTCACCTTTGATATGAAAAGGTGGTTCAGATAAGGGAAGATTTCATGATTGGTCGGAATAGCCACAGTTTGTTCAATAGATTTGCAGGGATATGCATCTTGGTGAAGATCATCGTAGTGACAGATTCAAGATGGGTACTAATATCTTGTTTGAGTTCCTCAATTGAGGCGACGATGGAGGAATGCATGTTTTTATTGATGGTGGCAATATTGGCACTGAGTTGTCTCACTTCTTGTTGGGTTTATATGAAATTAGAGTGCAAGGTATTGAAGCGAGATTCCAAGTCTTTCCTACATGTATGGGCCACGATGACGAGGGAACACGAAAAGGGGCGTGTGGGACCACATAGAAAATGGGTTATGGGTGAAGTGTATCACAACGATCAGGGCGACTAGTTGAATCCAATGGTGTAAATCCCAAATAAGGGTGTTGGAAGGGGGGGTCGAGTCCACAAGAAAAATAAATTTTATGACAAATGATAGGCATGACTGCGATAAGGGCGAAGAGAGAAATCCAACGGAATAGGTCTCAAATAATGGTGCCAACAAGATCCATACTTTTTTTTTTTACTCCTGTGGAGTTATACTTCGATCTCAAGAATACTACAGTGATGAAATGCCCAAATGATTAATAGGAAGAGATGTGTAGTAATTTCTCACCTCGAATGTAGGAGACACAATTGTGCGGCAATAGATCTTGTCTATTCTTTTTTTTTTTCCGTCCCAAATGTTAGGTATTCAAGGGTTCTATAGACAAGGGTTTTCCCTATGCTATAACTCTCTTATATATGTGCAGAATCCAATAGTAGTACTCGGTCCAATATCTTAGGGCACCATCTAAGGAGGCTAGATCGTGCCCTTAGCCGTACTGCCCGATTACCCAAGTGCTATAGAGTATCTTCCAGAGTGTTTTTCTCGGTGGCACTATAACAGTCAGGAGGCCGATCGGTTTATCTATGGAGGGATTCAGAATATCTAGGTCGATCTATATACAGGTGTTGTCTGATGTGCTACCACTCAAAGGGGTACCAAAAGGGTTTACAAGGGTGTCCAATAGATGTGCGCTTAAGTACCACTTGTATTTCTTGCGTGTATGAATCCCGACTACGGGTTTATCTGTGTAACGAAAAATATTTGTAGCTTAAAGACGTCAGAATACGTCTCTACCCTGGAAAAAAAAATTAACCCACAATTTTTTGATGAGGAAGTTGCTCTGATACCACTTGTAATATTGTAGATACAAAATAGTATGCAGAACATAAATGATTAGCTAGAAATGGAAAATGAACAACAATATAACCATAACAACACCACAATAATACAAAAATGATACCAGAATAACACCAGAAAGAGCACTTTGATTACTGAGAGCAATGTTCACTTGCCTCTTCGAGGGGGCAACCTCTAGTAGAGCATATCTCTATTACAATAATATCCAAGACAAAAGTTTTCATACCCTCGACTCCTATTCATACTAAATATGTCTATCGAAAGAACCATATAGAGGAAGATCCTTCTAGAAGTGAAATCTTCTATTAGGTCTTCTTACATTGGTCTTATTCTTCCTTGTTGCTAGGACTTATTAATATTGACCTTTATTGCATGGAAATATATTATTCTACCTACACAAGGGGTTAGGTCCCTAACAAAGAGGGCCATTTGCTTTATATTTTTTCTTATATACCCACTTGCAGCCAATAGGTTTCATTCTAAATGGAGGTTTGACCAACCTCCAAGTTCCATTTTTTATGAGAGCATCATACTCTCTCTACATTGCACTTTTCCATGCATCACTAGTTATTGATTCTTGAAAGGAAGGATGTTCATCAACAACAGAAAAATTTAATTTACAATCAAAAGAACTATGGAAACTATTACCTGAGTTTGAAGTAACATCCGTGAAAAACTCATCATATTTTCTTGGAAATGTCTTGGTCCTTGTTGATCTATGTACTGATTTTTGTGATGTTTCCTTAGTTTCAAGAGGTGGTTCTTCGAGAGATGATTCAAGGACAAGTTCTAATTACCTATTGTCATTCAAAATTTATTCTCCCTCATTCTCTACATTATCTGATGGAGAACTAGAAGAACAAGCTGATGTTGTCGAAGGAAATTTCAAAGATTGATCTAGAACATGAATCCCCCCTTCAAGATTTGGAAGTTCATTATCCCATTCATGATATAATCTTTTCGAGGGAAATCGATCAAGTTGAGAAAGTTGTTTTTCAACAGTGATATCATCTTTGTCAAACTCAAGAAATATAACATCTCTAGAAACAATAATTTTTTTGTTTTCTTCATCGTAAATTCTATAAGCTTTCGAAGTATTAGAATATCCAATAAAAATGCACTTTCTACTTCTTTCTCCCAATTTATTTCTTTGTTGTTCAGGAATCAAAGCATAACAAGCAGAACCAAAAAATCTTAAATGCTTGAAAACTGGAAGATGTCCATGCCACATTTCATAAGGGGTTTTATTTTGAAGTGGAACAGAAGGACTTATATTTTTAATGCAAACATCACAAAGGACTACCTCTCCCCAAAATATTAATTTGAAATTCTTAAAAAATATCATTGATTTGATCATATTTAGAAAAGTTCTATTCATTCATTCGGCCATGCCATTTTGTTGTGGATTAAAAGGAACAATGGTCTGATGTTTGATACCATTGTTCTGCAAATATTTTTCAAAATATGAAGATATATATTCACCACCATTATCAGTTCTAAAAGTTCCAATATTGAGTTGAGTTTCATTTTTAATCCATAAATGAAAATTTATGAATGTATCAAAATCTTGAGATTTTTCTCTTAATAGATAAACCCAACAAATCCTAGTATAGTCATCAATAAAAGTCTTCATATATTTATTTCCAATTGTGGATGGAACAAGCATGGGCCCAAATAAGTCTGAATGAATAAGACCAAGCTTTCTAGAAGCTTGAGACATAGAGCCATGAAAAGGTTGTTTACTGTGTTTGCCTAAAATACATGTAGCACATTGAGAAATTTGTCTTGGAATTGTAGGAAGCCCTTTAATTCCTTTGTGCTTCATAAGTCTGAGACTCTCAAAATTAATGTGACCAAATCGAGCATGTCATAACAAACTGGAAGACAAATTATCACTATGCCGAGCCAAATTTGTTGACTTTTGAACATTAATAGATGTATCGTTTAGTTTTACAAGATTGTCATCTTCCACTCCAGTCATGACAATAATATTATCAGAATCTCTTCTAATCTCAATGATGCCATCAAACACATGAATTGGATGGCCTTGATTTCTTATATCGATAAGAGACGTTAAATTTATTTTTAATTGTGGCAAATAAAGAACATCATGAAGTATATAATCAACATATCCTAGTAATTTAAGCCTTATTGAACCAATTCTTAAAGGTTTTAACTGTGACTTATCAACAAAATAAACTACTCCATCAATTTGAGCATTGAATGTCTCAAATAAATCTTTTCTAAATGTCATATGGTGTGTGTCTCTAGTATCTAATAACCAAGTGTCATTCCAAGAAAAAACGTACTAAAAACTTCTTCAATGCCAAGATTATAATGTGAAAAAACATAATGTGCAGATTCAAGAGGATTACCTTTCTCTGGTGGTTTCTTATGTTTATCTTGATTTTTATCTTTCTTATCATGAATCTTCTCCCAAGGAGTTGTGCAAAAACTAGTTGTATGACCCATTTTTCCACATCTATTTCATGATTGTATAGATTGCTTATCTTTGTTTTGGTGTTGTTGCTGAAAAGGTTGTATGTCACCTTGATAATTTTTACACCCCCTGCTTCTAAACTGGTTTCTACCACGGCCTCTGCTGTTAGTATTGTGTCTAGCAAGATCATTACTGTAATTCTTCCCTTCCTGTGCAAGACATGGAGTTTCGGCATTGGGATGTGACTCCTTCTCAAAGGCTTTTCATCTTTCCGCAATTTTCTCAACAAGTTTATCAAAGGTCAAGTTTTTCAATTTTTTCACTAGCTTGAAGAGATTCAAGATAATGTGAATGAGGTAAATAGATTGAATAAAAGCTATAAGTTTTAAATCAACTTCTACACCAATGGCCTTAATATCATGGTAAAGAACTCTAATTTCAAAGGCTAGCTTCATTGGATCATTATCTTTCATCTCTAAATTGAATAACTTCATTATTATTTGAATAATTTCAAGTTCATAATGAGAGTCATAAATATCTCTGAGTTTCTTTAAGGCTTGAAACACAATTTTACAAGAAATCATATCTCTACTTACCTCTTCACTCACTGAGGCAGCGATCAAAGAATAGGCTTTTTGTCCTTTCTCTTCTAGATATCAAGTTCCTTGGCATCTGTAGGATCCTCTAGCTCACTGTTATGTGAGATATCATTTGAGTTCTCACCAATATTTTCACAAATACCATCCCACAAGTTATTTAAAAGTAACACATGCTTGATTTTTTTGAACCACTCCTGATAATTTACTTTCCCAAAAAGCACAACTCGCACTATCGARATTAATGAATGAATTTTAAAGGATTTTGTTCTCATAAACTACATAAACAACTAGAAATCGAACTTTCATCACAGACTTGTTTGAGAATTTAAAAATATTCAAACGACRTACCACAACTCCATCTCTCTGTAGTGTTTTGTACACGCGGGGGTTCTCGGCCTCTTTAGTGCAGGCTCTKTAGGATTCTTGACCTTTTTTTGGGATCCTCTTTAGTGCGTACTTTCTCACGAGGTTTCCTCCATGTGGGCTAGGGCTCTGCAGGGTTCTCGRCCTCTACGTGGGATCCTCTTCGGTGCGGTCTCTCTCACGCGGTTTCCTCCACGTGGGCTCCCTCACGTAGTGGTTTTCTCCCTCTTCAGTCATTTCTCCTCCGTGATCTGATACCACTGACATAGGGTGAGGAAAAAARCATAGAAAACACACCGAATATTTCTTCTTATTCCTCGACTGCAGATAGAAAATGTGTTTATATCGATGAACTACTTAATTAATATTACATAAATCCTGAGAACCTTGGAGGATTAGTTAACAGGAGGGAAATAGCTTCTCAKGAACCATAATATCTCAGATATTCCCAACCAATGTCATAACCCTTTGCATATTACAGATGTGGTTCTACCCTACCATTTGTCCCAACCCCTAGAGTGTAAATGGGAACCGATGGTGAAGCATTAACTGGAGCGTGTGAGAAGTACAAGTAGATCAACCCATCCAATGGAACCTTGTCAGCTTGAGAAAGGGGATGTCAATGCTCCTTTATAGATTTTGGGGTAGATGCATACCAATATATATCTAGAGAATTTTTTTCATACTTGAGGCCTCCGTTGGCAAACAAATCAACAAGTTTATTGTCAGATCATTTGAGATGAGATGGAATGAGAGTAGGGATATGGGGAAGAAGATTTCCTATGCTTTCTAATCCTTCTTCAAGGCACCACCTCCCTAATATTTTGTTGATGAGAGATCCATATTGCAATTTCTTGAGCATTTGAACAATTAGTTGAGAATCCCCCTCTGCAATCAATTTGGTATATCCTTCTCAAACAACCACTTGAAGACCAAATTTTAGAGCATACAAGTGCATTCCATTGTTGTTATTTATTCTTAGGAATTTGGCTTAAATCCTGAAGATTTCCCCTTTATTATCTTTGAATACGCCTCCAAGGCGGGTTGGTCCCGGGTTGCCTTTGGATGCCCCATTAAAGTTGAGTATAATGAACTCTGGAGGTGGAGGCTACCATTTTTCTAGGGTTGTTTTGTGAGGGGGCATTGTTTTAATATGATGGAGAACACTAGAGGGATTGAGTGTGAGAGCCTTCAAAATGATTTCCTCTTGATCATTACATTTCAAATCCTCCTCAGTACAGGGTGAGATCATGATTTTTTCCTTGACATTTTTCTTGATCTTTTTTCGTATATACTCCACTTCTTGAGAGATGGATTTAAAGATTCATCTTTTCATTTCCTTCCATATTTCCCATAGTAGAAAGCTTGATAAGAGTTGTCAAACCCTGTTTAAAATTGGGTGTTTAAAAGAAAATGGTCTTCAATGGGCTATGGTCTCCACTAGGCTGAGTCTATTTCGATCAATTTGTTTGAAGAGTGAAACACCCTTGTCCCACAAATATGTTGCAAAGGGACATGAGTTCAAAAGATGTTTTGTAGTTTCCTCATTTACTTTGCAGAGATGACAAATAGAATGGCCTTGGAATCCTCTTCGAAGTAGTTTGTCCCATGTAATGGTTTTCCCATGTGCTAAGAGCCAAATAAAAAGAGATACCTTTAGCCATAGGTTTTGTTTCCATATTTTAGGCCATATTTCTGGAGTGGGAAGATGTGAGTGCTCTTCCACCAAGTGTTATGCCTCCCGGACATTAAATATTACCAGGCCTATAACCCCTCCTAATTTTGTCCATACTTGCCTAAAGTTTTATTTTATTGACACTAATTCTTGCCAAAAAAATTCCCAATTAAAAGCTTTTGTAAGAGGAGTCTAAGTTTCTTGTGGTAGCTAGGATTTACAGTAAGAGGTTACTGGTTGTGGATCCCAATAATGAGAGAGTAGGGTTTTTCCTTGGTTCATCAAATTCTCATGGAGGGTTTGAATATATTTCCTTCTCTAGAACTTTGGCATATGTTGCCAAGAATCCTCCCCAAATAAAGTTGATTTCCCATTTCATACCTCCCATAAACAATGTTTTGGATTAAATTATTATTCTTCAAGGTTTCATTTTATAGGTGAGAACCAACATTGAGGCCATTCATTTGGATCAGATCCTATTGGGCCATGTGTGCTACATATTTCCTTCTCCATATTTTTCCCAAAAATTCCCCTAGATCGTGAAGCCAATTTCTCCCTGAAAGCCGCAGTAAGAACTTTTGGATCCCCCAATCCAAGGCCCATGCTACCAGTGCCCGTTTTTTCTCTTTTTGAGCTCCATTGCAAATTTTGAAAATCCATAAGAAGAAATTTTGGTGCAATGGAAAATAGGTAAAGAGGAATTTCTTGATGAACAAACTTAAGGAGAACAAGAAAACTCATAATCTTAAGAGAAAACAAATTCCAAGATGCCAACTTTTTCTCTAGATTGTTGAGAAGGTTCTCCCATGAAGCATGACTGAGGGAATTTTCAACCAAAGGATCACCCAAGTATTTGGAAGGAAGGGAGCTCCGCGAAAATCCTTAAATTCTAGAAATATTTAATCAAATAAAAGTTGAAGTATTAAAGAGAAAAGAATTGAGACTTACCATGGTTAATGTTGGTTCAAGAGGCGACCATGAAGTCAGATAAAACCTATTTGATAGCATATTCTTCTTGACATATAGAAGATCCCATTAAAAGAGTATCATCCACGAATTTCCGGTTAGGGATAGCAAATCATCTGATGAAATATGAGCCCTTTGATTTTGTTGGAGTCCACTCCTACTTTAAGGGAACATCCCCAACCATCCACCATTAAAATAAAACAGAAAGGGAAGAGTGGGTCTCCTTTACTGATGCCACGAGAAGGGACAAAGCTGTATGAGGGTGAACCATTTATGAGGATCGAGAAGAAAGCTCCAAAGGAGAGAGAGAATCCAATTGGTCCATTTGTCTGAAAATCCAAAAGCGAGGAGTACATGCCATATGTACTTCCAGCCGAGTTTATCAAATGCTTTAGACATATCCAACTTTATGAGCATACTTTCTTTCTTTGGTAATTTTCCATGAAAGATTCATCTTGTTGGCTAGGATAATGATATCTAGGATTACTTACCCTCTACATATCCTGATTGCTTGCGAAATATTACATATCCTAATTGCTTGGGAAATATTATCCTATGAAGGAGCGACTTTATCCTGTTGGCAATGACTTTATTTATGATTTTGTATATTACATTGCAAAGTGACATCAATCAAAACACGTCATCGTATTCTACACCATCCTCCTTGGGAACAAGTGTAAGAAATCTGGCATTAAGTGTAAGAATTCTCAACCAATTCCCAATATTATCGGCTAAAATTCCTAAAAGAAGTCATAGGTGAAGCCATCTAGCCCTAGGGATTTACCTTTCTGCATATCCATGACATCCCGTTCTACTTCTGAAAGTGAAATTTTCCTAAGTAAAGCTACATTATGTTCTTAAGTAATCTGACGGGGTATGCGCTGTGATTTTTTGAATTGCTACTTTGAGATCCCTCTGAGTTTCGGAAAGAAGATATTAATACAATTTTTTTAGTTCTTTCTCAATATCATCATGTGATATAATATTATTACCTTGGATATCTCTGATAGCGGAAATTTTGTTGCGGTGTTGATGTTGAATCATAGAGCCATGAAAGAATTTAGTTTTCTTTCTCTCCCTCCAATCAATGCGCCCAAGATTTTTGTTTCCACGGTATCTTGTCTTGCTTGGTAAATTCCTCAATTTGAGTATGAAATTGGGAATCCTGATTAATGAGTGTTTCAGTCCTTCCTTCAAGGATTATTTTTTGTTAGACCTGTTCCCGCCAATTCTCTATGGGGTTTAAAAATGTTCCCAAACTCTTCCTTGTTCCACTGTTAGATGTGAGACTTGATATATTTGAGGTGTTGTTGGAAGAAGTAAATCACTTTACCCTGGACAATGACATCCTCCCTCCACCATTTAGTTATATTTTCTTGGAAGGATGGATGGCCAATCTAGAATGCTTCAAAACAAAATGGAAAATTGGAAAATGGTCTGCTCTTGGGACTGCCTTGCCAATCAAAATCTAAGTTGACTGGCTAGTGATCAAAGCCCATGCTTGGTAAGATCATGGAATTTAGACTGAGGCCAGTAAGCATAAGGGATGCTGAAATGAGAAAGTGATATATCTTCAGATCTACTTGGTGGATGTAGCCTCTTTTATTATTCCATGTGTGCATACATTTTGAGGTTTCCAAATCAATTATGTTTAAATTCTAGATTATTTCCTTGAAGCATTCTGAATATGTGAAGCAATCTGAATATGTGTCTAGGCTGAAAATACTTCCTCACTTTTCTTTAAGAGACATGATCACGTTGAAGTCGCCCCCTAGTATCTAATAGAAGTCTGCTAGAAAACAGTAGGTATCTTCCAGATATATCAAGAAGATAATATTTTTAGCAGTAGAATGAATTCCATATACACTAGTAAGGAATCATAATATTTTTAGCAGTAGAATGAATTTCATATACACTAGTAAGGAATCCTGATTCCGCCTATCGATTCATTTGAAATTCGGTTGTTAAGGTTCTTTGAGTAGAGAAAAAAATCGAGACTACAATTTCTGAGGGGTGCCACAATAAGGATATTCCTCCTGCTGTCCCTTGCACGTCTATTACAATTGACTAATAAGCCCACCAATACAAAGATGCAATATTTGAGAGTGATTACCTTACACATTTAATTTCTTGAAGCATGACTATAGTCTGTTGTTCTATAATAATTTTTTTTTTTAGAAGCTTGTGTTTACTTTTCCCATTCAGGCCTCTAATATTCCATGAGAGCATATTCGTTGAGAATGGAAGGGGGTGGGCTAGAATTTGTCTATCATTAGGGAAATTCTTCCAGAATTCACCAACATTTCGCCGAGCTCTTGCGGTAGTTGTTTATTGCTTCGGTGGCCTATATTTTTTCCCTCTTTAGATGATTTAGGGTTATCCTTTAATGAACTTGTTTTAATACCTAAAGAAGAAGATGTAGGATGTTTAACTTGGGCCTCTCTTTCTTTCCTTTCTTGATTTCTGATAAAATCTTTTCTCAGGAGTTGTGTTTGTTGATCTAGGATTGAATTTGGGTCCTTCCTTTCCTGTGCTATTGCAATGGTTTGTAGATCCAAGTCACCTAGATACGTGTCCTCTCCTTCCTTTGAGGCAACCGGTTCTTCATTTTCTAGCATCATTTATGTATCGTCACTATCCACTTGATCATTGGTTTCATTATGGATTTTACTTCTTTTGATCTACTCTTCTGGGTCCTCTAGGTTGCCTTGATCTTGCTTGTTTTTCTCTTTGGGATGGCCCTCTACAATTCTTAGGGTTTCTTCAGTGTTCTTGGATAAGAGATCATAGCGATTGTGGGTTTTAATCCCTGCAGGGTTTCACAACACGGGGGGATTTTTCCTAGTCTCTTTTTACTTTAGACTTTTCAAAACCTTCGAGTCTTTTCCTGATTGGTCAATGGAGGAGCAGAAGTCCCTGGAAATATTACCATGCTCATGGCATTTCTGGCAATGAAAGGGAATGTTCTTGTAATATATGGTTTTATACCAATCCGATTCATGGCAGCTCGGGAAAATGGAAGCAAGGAGGGGTTCGAATACATTCATATAAACATATATCTAAGCATATGACATGTACCGCTCTTGTTTTTTGGTTTATGAGATCTTGATGAAAGAACCGATGCCATTTCCAAGTCTTCTTTATCCATACTAAATTTGTTTGTCCTAAAATAGAGATAGAGTCCTACTGAATTGAAGAAATAAGGGTATTTTGGAACACCCCTTCCTGATCTTCCAAAATGTTAAAGATGGTGGTGAATAACCCTTTTGAGCTCAACTTTAGGTGTGTATGTCCTTTTGGCTTACAATAAGTGTTGATCCACCAAATCAAGGATCTTTAGGTGTATATGTCCTTTTTGCTTGGATTGTTGACTTATCACCAATTCTTGTGGATCTGATTTCATATTTAGGAATGTTATCTGCCTGTGGGGAATATTATTTACCTGTGAAGTACATGAACTTGTGCATCGTAGGTGCATCTTCTCTAACTTGGTTTTCTCTTGGGTCGTTGACTTATCCCTACGTCCATCAATCCCCAGGATTTAGTTGTTTTGGGTGATTTCTTTCCCTGATCATTGTATGTTGTCGTTCTTTGGTCGTGATTCATTTTGTTTTATGCTACATTGTTATAGAAGGAGGGAGAAATGCTCCATCCTCCAAACATCACCATTGAGATATTGATGTTAAACCCTAAAATTCTTCAGAAAACCCTAGGCTATGCATTTGTAGAAGCCTCCTCTTCAAACATTATGAATTACCCCTAGTGGGGAATAATTTATAAACTATCAAACGTGAGTTGAATGAGGAAGTATATGATTGGACTAAGTTGGATCCATAACTAACCCCTAGAGCACTGAAAAAATAATGCTCCCTCCTCCAGCCATCACCATTGAGCTATTGATGTTAAACCCTAAAATTCTTCAGAAAACCCTAGGCTATACATTTGTAGAAGCATCCTCTTCAAACATTATGAACTACCCCTAGTGGGGAATAAGTTATAAACTATCAAACGTAAGTTGAATGAGGAATTATATGATTGGGATAAGTTGGATCCATAACTAACCCCTAGAGAAATATGAAAAAATAAGGAATTTAACTATTATTTAATACCCTAAATTAATCAATTAGTGTTCATTAAATGAGCACTCTATACAACATGAAATTACAGTTTCAATTTAGTAAGACATTCCTTGGGAAGGACGGCATGAGGAATTTCATTCCTCATTACCATATGGAATGGCAGGTTCAATTCGTGGACATTCAATGTGCATTGTTTCTTTCGCTCATTAAATGTGGGAATATGATTTTCTCATGCACTTTGTTGGGGGAGATTTGTTGGTTTTATGGTTTTGAATTTGCTAGTATGGGATCTTGGTGGCTCTCTCAATGCACTTTGGTTGGTTCTTTTAGTTTTCTACTGTGGGAGTGAATGGTCATTTCCTACTATCTCTTCTTGTTTTGTCTTTGCAGTGCATGCATCGAGTGCTGGATAACAGGAGTTCAAGCTTAATTTAGAATAGTGGAATTTAGTGGAATTTCAGGGGTGTATGGTGCTAGGAAACTCTTTGTTCTCGAGGTTGGACTTTTCCTCCTTCCATTTCAATCTCAGTGTCTTGGTAAGGCAAGTCCTAGTTCATTGGATCGTTAGCAATTGTGTTAGTGGTCTTATTGCTCCTCAATCTTCCGAGATTTTGGATTGGTTTAGGTTCAAATTTTTAGTTTGATATCTTTGTGTGTTCAATGGATGGGTTATTCTCACTTGGTTTGGGGTCTCGTGACCTACTTGCCTTATCTCTAAGGCCTACAGTCTCCTTTTTCTTAGTCTTCCTCCTCTTTCAGAGACTTGGTTTATTCTTTGGATATTTGTTTTCCTAAATTTGATGATAGTTGATGCAGCCCCCCCTACTCCCCGTAGGGCTACACGACCTCCTGGTCAAAGGATCTCTAATTCTTGAGTCTAATGACTCTCTAAAACATAAATGGTCTCCTTCTGTATCAAGACACAGGCCCTTTCAGTTTCTTGGTGCAAATTCGATAGAACCCACGACCTTCCCTTTCGCTCTGCGATGAAGTCTCAGATTTGTTGAGCGATAACTTATTTTCAGATAATCTCTCTCTTGAATGTGACCTTGGGCGATGACTCCACGATTATGGGTGCACCCACAAGTGGTTTGGACTTAAACTACTTTTGGGCCCGCAATTATCCTCAAGCTTCCACCTGTCCTTCTAATGAAACCATGGTTTGAATTGTGACCCGCCCTCAATATTTTAAACTCTGCACAACTCATGTCTGTGAAATGTTATGGGATTGTTGATCTCACGATATTGACGATGTAGTCTAAATAAACGATTCAGATCCACGCCTTTCAATTCTACAGACCAGAATTGCCCCTCCTAGATCAACGGTTGTGATCTCTTTGCAGTTCTGGAATTTGGGAATTTGAAATCTCAAGCCCAGCTCCTTCCATACTCCAATCTCCTGGAGTTAACAATCTGTAGACACCTATCCCACTTGATCAACGGTTCTTCTCCCACTATGGATGTTTTACCTTTCAACTAAGATCAATGGTCCTACAACCCTCTTCTCGATCGACAGTCGAGATCTCCTTCGGGTCTCCGGACTTCTGAGATCTCAAATCTTAAACTTCCTTTTTCCCAATGGATTTTACCCGGAATTTTTTAATACACTGATGCATGTCCTCCTAATCTAATGATCGAGGATTACTTTGGGTGTTTACCCAGAGCTCACAGATATTGGCCACGTCTCCTCCGAATCCAACGACTATGAACCACTTCGGGACCTTGCCCAGAGTTCACGGATTCATGCCACGTCTCCCTTAGATTTTACTTCGAGTCTTCACACTTCGACAATCTCAGTTTTCAAACTGAAAACCCACTTCAAATTTCCCAGAGCTCGTGATCTGTTGACAAGTGTCAACCTATAGATTGACAGATATTGTCTCTTCACCTTCCTCTAGATCTTCCGACTTGTCGACACGTGTCCTCCTGGATCCAACGGTCCAAATTTTCTCTGCCCCTGCAGCTCTCTGCGCTTCATAAATCTCAAAGTTCAAACTCGCCTCTTCCGAGACTCACGGTATCTAACGGCTCAAATTTATTTGGGAGATCCAACGCTTGGAGTTTACTCCAAACAATCTGACGAATCAGATATGTTCCTGCGATTGAACGAATGAGATTCTACTTCGGGTTTCCATCTCTTCGGGCTCCCGAAATCTCAGTTCTCAACTCTTTTGATTTTTCTCTCTCCTCTGTGTGCGAAGAACTAAGGCTCGTTCACTTCACTCTGATCAAATGACTGTTGATCCATTGAACTGTGATCTAACGACCACTTTCTCTCCTCTCTCCTGACCTTCTGATCTCTCTGTGACTTAGAGACTTCTAAGTGTTCAAAGATTTCAAACCTTTGCTCCTCCTATGAGTCCGAATATTGGATCTTGTTAACACTTGTGAAAGTGCCATCCCGTCTGAGCTTTATCCTTAAAAGGATTTCAATTTCCCACGCACACCTTGCGTTATCAGGATTTCGATAACTGAGTTCGAAGGATTTCTTGAAAAGAAATTCTTCTCGCCCATCTGACATTCTTTGTTCTGTGTTCTTCGATGCTTGGTCATTTCACAACGTTGTGCACACGTTGCACCTGGTCTAAGTTTCCTTTGTTCTCTTTGAACTTATTTGAGTCACTCTGAGACTCATTCGACACACTCCTTATGTTCGAGATGCAAACCTTGCATACGAGTGTCAGAAGAGAAACAATTGAAACTCATCCAGTTTCGTCACAACTTCATATAGTCAATCTCTCAAACAATCATACATGAACAAACTGAAATAAATCACATACACAGAATATAACATTCATTCATCCATACATCAAATGAACACAGTCCAACGATTTGGGACAATTATGTCTGTTCTATTCATTCATGAAAAAAATTTACATATTGTTTCTTCTACTCTACTCTATTCTATTGATCCCTCTAATCTCTTACAATACTCATACATCCTGATCTATTACAATACAACAATAAACTATCTAAGGATTGTCTCCACGAGCTCTCTCATCCTGTCTGCAACCTATCCTATCAAAATCTTAGCGGTTACCTACTCTGTCCTATTACAATAACTAACAGTTATTTCTAGATAAGAGTCAACACTCAATATCTTCAATCCCTTACAGTCCTTTACAAATTTACAAACAAGTTACATTTTTAAAATGTTGTTTACAAAATATCCCAACAACTCGATTTAATTCTGAGTTAATTTCTGATTTGAAATTTTTTCATTGTTGAGATGTTGTTCCTTTGCCTCCACACTTGCATTCTAACTTTGAAGGAGATGCTCCTGCATCAACAATATAGCTATGGATAGCATGTTAGAGAAATATGTTGAGTCCTTTGTCGGCATGAGGAAATTAGCTAGGAAAATAGAAATGCATTGATGGTATTTTTGTCCAAAATTTATGAATTGGAATAGGCTTGGACCACCCATAATTCTAATGTTATCATCATACTTGTGATAATAAAAAAATAGAGAATTGATTCTTAGGAAACATAATCTAACAAAATTCTTAGATTAATTCATTCTCTATGAGTGGAATCTCTCTCCATGGCCTCCAACAACTAGGGAATAGAGAATTCACTACAATCACCAATAAAGTAAGACAAAATAGTCCACTAGGTTCGTGATCCCATGGAGATAGAAGGTCCAATTTCCCCTCAATATGATGAGGGGTAGTAGGCCTACCTAGAATCACTGTTTAGAGGTCTCTTTTATGATCCATGGTAACATAAAAGTGAAATAACTCCCTTCCTATCCTAACATCAACAGAAGAACCAGTAAAATAACAAATGATGGAGAAGGAGGTCGGTGCCCCCTCTCAATAGATATACCAAATAATTTTATAAATTGTACTGCAATACCATCTTCTTGCTTTTGACTCCCTTTCATGCCATGATATTGCATCAAATCCTCCTCCACAAGAATACGATTGGAGGGAGAGACTCCATATTCTTGGAATGGATCAATATTGTGCATGAGAGAACCAAGAAGTTCTATTGAAGTAGCCACTGAAATATCCATGTTGAAAAATTCCTAACACAGAGTGTCAAACATTTGTTCCAAAACATGTAGCTTATCGCAAATGGTGATCTATAGGTTTCCTTTCTCCTAAAAAATACGAGCAATGAACTCCTTGTTAAGCCACTAAAGTTCCATGAGCTTGGTAATTTTGGTGTCCATGGTTTGTGAGTAACCTAGTTCATAAATATAATCCTTGAAGTCGGTCTATAGTTTTTTTCTTGGGGAGTCGTTGTTTTCTCCATGTGATCCTTTTTTCCATTTCCTCAATATCCCTCTTTGTTTCTTCAAAGAAGTAGAGATGGAAGTTTGAGGCTACCTATAAAGATTCCTTCTAAGCCTAAGCAACTCAACATGGTGGTTTTCCAGGAGGGGAGGGTTTGCAAGCCAAATTTGAACCCTTGCAGGAGTTCCTCTTAATGTACATAGTTCTTGAGGGATGGTTGCTAGCAATCATTATAAAGAAGAGGAGGAACCGAGAGAAACCCACTTGCAAACCCCAAGCCAAAGGAAATAATAAGAGGAGTCTTACCCAAAGAAATAGAGGACACAACCTCCTCATGACCCATATTTTACAGAAGGGTTGTAGATACTCTAGGAACTAGTCTAAGGAAGGTATAGGACAGTTATCCCCCAATGATCAAACGCTCTACCACAGAGTAGAGAAAATCCAACAACACAAGATAATTTAATGGATTCACAACTTACCAAGAGTCATTGATAACCAATAGGATGGAGCTTAGAAATTTAAAAACCAAGAGAGAGAGCACTATGACGTTTCCAAGAAAGAACAAAAGGAAAATCAAGAACCAAGAAGGAAGGGGAGCAATGATTCCTTTACCAAGCACACCTCCATCACCTAAAAAACCAACAAAATACATCACAATCATCCAAACTATAGCTGAACGAAGAAATAAAAACCAAACTAACAAAGCATGCAAAAAATTACTAACGTGAATTATCACACAAAACCCTCTAAGGCATGAGCTAACCCTTTGATTTCTAAAACTAGAGCCTAGTGAGATTGAAACTCATACCGACTAGTTCATTTGTCATGCCTCAATATCTATTATAAGCCCTTCAAAACCAACACCTTTGATCATGAAACAATCCACCATTACTTAATCTTCATCATTTGCATAACTATCACCTCAAGTGCTTGTATGAACCATTAAATCCATAATACTAACTCAGTACCAACACCCAATGACAATGTGAAAGTTGTGAGCCACATTAACTAACCTCAAGTAGCCTCTCTTCTATATGTGAGAGAGGTATCGTAAACTCCAATTATTACCCTCAAGTAGCAGCCTCTCTTCTCTATGTGAGAGAGGTATTGTAAACTCCAAATTATTACCCAATCCAATATGTAAGAGAGGTATTGTAAACTCCAAATTATTACCCAATCTAATCCAGGGGAATATAATTTTTTTATTAATTAATACCAAAAATAAATAAAAACATTTTCAAAATAATAAACCAAATCTAAAATTTATATTAATAAAATGATAATAGAAAAAGCATATATAGAAAATGGTATTATTTTCTTATCTTTCTAATATCATTTTCTTATATAAGTTTTATTTTTTAATTTTAACATATATATATTATACATCAAAACTAAAAACAATATTAAAAAATAAATTCAAATTTATTGGTAAAATATTCTTTAAATAATAATGAAGTAAAATATAATATATTTAAAATTTAATAAAAAAAAATGAAATAAAACATTAAAATTTTCAAAAATAGTCATGCTACAATTAATATTAAATTTTTGAGATTCAAAATAAAATTTAAAAATTACATATTTTAAAATTTATATCAATTGATATCAAATTAAAAAAATATAAAAAATTTAAATGGATAGAACATAGTATTAATTTAATTTAAAATATTGTCAATGTAAGAAAAAAAACCTTAAATGATTATATATATAATTAAAGAAAAAATATCACCTCATAATTTAGTTTAAAATATTGTGAATGTAAGAAAAAATCTTTAAATGATTATATATATAATTAAAGAAAAAATCTAACCTCATATATATTATATTGTGAATTAATGATAATGTCAAAATGTTATTTAATTCCTTGGGAAGAGGCTTAGAAAAGGGTCAACCACGAAGGCAGATACCTATGTTGCCAACCCTCTTGCACTCACCTCCAACTACCCCTGTCACCTCCACTGATGACCCTTAATTCATCACTCGCTCCGCTCACCACCCGGATGATCTCCCAACATGGTTGTTATTCTCACCATAGCTCTTAGGTTGGTCGACATTACAGGCCATGCTTCTGCCCTATACCTCTCGTCCGACGTCTCTCCAGGGAAGTCCTTCCAACCATAAAACGAACTTATACCCTGTGTCGTGTGCATTATGGAAACATGGCTATTGCCATCCTCAACAAACGACCTCACCTTTTATCTCTCCCTCTCGGTTTCATTTGGCTCCACCAACCCTCACCTGCTCTGCTTGATCATTGCATCACCTCTTCCTACCCCATGTAGAACCCTCTCATTGAATTTTTCAAGCTTTGCACCATGTCCTTTAACACCATGGCTCGCAGTAGAGTCTCTTGCAGAGTTTGGGTTCAAGCCCCTCATCATCTCCCCCCTCCCACTGATTCCAGGCTCACTGCAAATGTCGCAGACTCCTCCACTTCATATGAAGCCCATATAGTGTCAAACATTCAAGAGAACATCAACATTCTGGAACCGAACGTAAGAGTTTTATGCATATTTGTTTAAGATGAGGAGGTCCAAGATGAAACTCAATCATGGATCCCTGACACTGGTAATACCAAATCCAATGTCTCTCACTACATGAGAACAATTGAACTTTACTCACATATGAAACTCCTTCTTGGGTGAGCCATGATTGATAGGAAGGATAACAAAGAGGAAATTATGCTTAAGTTGGACAAGTTTCATGCACAATTGTGGCTCCAAGATCTCAAGATGAATCTCCTTGCCAAGAATATTATTGGAATGGACCTCTCTACCCTTAGTTTGTATGATGTTCGTGGAGCTCCGGGTGAGGGCTAACCCTGCAATCAGCGTTCATGTTTACCAGGTTCTTCTTTTTGTGGATTAGTTTGGAAGGCTTTAGGATCTCAATCTAACCTCCTTTAGAACAATATATTAGAAATTCGTAATCAATTTTTGTATCAAGCACAAAAAGAGATTCACACTTTAATAGTTTATATGACAAACATAGGACATAATTCATGTTCCAGAATTTACAAGACTTTTCCATTAGAAAGACTCTACTATCACATCACTCCAGACAATCTAATGCTATGTTGTTGGTATGTTTTCCCTAATAATAAACTAACAACACGATCTATGTACATTTCAAATTTGGTAATATAATGTCTTCAAGATAACTTCAAAAATGTCATTTACTTTTTTTTAAATATTTTAAATTATTATAATTATTAAATAAAAAACAATTTAAATTAAAGATATCCCAATCATCTTAAACAATGAAAACAAAAATCTTAATTTTATATAAAATGATTTTAAAATTCTAAAAATATATTATCATTATAAAAGAACTCTACACTTAAAAACACATAATGTCTTTTAAAAATTTTAAGATATATATAGTCATGAAATTATGGATAAAGACATTAACGAAATATTTTTTAATATAAAAATAATTTTAAATTATTTAAATAAAACTTAAAATTTAATGGTGGTTTGTACGAAAGTGTTAATGGAACCATGGAGAAATCAATATTTTTAGTCATGAAATTATGGATAAACATATTAAAGAATTATTTCTTATATATATTTTTTTAAATTATTGAAATAAAAATCAAGTAAATTTAATTCTGGTGTGTACGAAAGTGTTAATAGAACCATGGAGAGATAAAAGGAGTTATATATAGTTTTTTTGGTGTTTTTTTTTGCATGTTTTTAAAGTCAAAATTTCAATATTTTCGGTAATGGAATTATGCATAAAGATATTAAAGAATTATTTTTTAATATAGAGATAATTTTAGATTATCTAAATAAACATTAAGTAAATTTAATGGTGGTTTGTATGAAAGTGTTCATAGAACCATTGAGAAATACAAGAAGTTATGTGCAAATGATAAGCACTCGGAGCCAACTACAAATTCTATCGTAGAGGTATTATGTTTTGACCTGAATCAATTTAAATTGTTTTTCCTTTTTATATATTATCATTGTGAGTATATGATAAATGTGAGTTCAAAATGAATTTAAGTAGATGAATTTTTCTTTTTACATTGATAACATATTTATATTACATATTGGAAATATTTCACTATTATCGATGTAATAATAGAAATTGATTTACTAATTAAATCTTGTATGTACTGTTACATACAGTATACAGGAAAATTAAAACAAGAGATTGACATTCTAACAAAATATAACAGGTATGTATATAGTTATAAGCAAATATTTTTGTAGTACTTTAGTTTTAAAGATTTAGAATAAATATTTATTAGATTTTTTTATAATGAAGTTTGATGATATTTATATAGTAACTTAATGGGAGACGACCTCTCATCTTTAAGTATGAGGGAACTTGATCTACTGGAAGCTCGCCTTGAAAAGGGACTTAATTGTGTTCGATCAAAACAGGTAAAAAAGCTTGTATTTTTGTTATTAATTTTTTTCTTTAAAATAGTTTGGACCAATTTAACTAAAATGATAGTTAATGATTTTTTCATTTGAATTTATTTTTATTAATTTTAATATGCTTAATATCCAGAAGGAAATGTTACTTAAGGAGATTAAGGATGGGCAAGAAAGGGTATGATCTTTCCTATATTGATATAGTTTTGGTTAATGGTTATGTTAATTTCAATTATTTTATTAAAATAATGTTATTTTTTCAATTAAAATTTAATAAAAAAATTAAACATTTTATGATTTTTGTAGGAACATGTGCTAGTTTTCCAAAATCAATTCCTTCGCAATAAGGTATATCATGAAAATATAATTGTTCATTTATTATTATTTTATATACCATATTGAATATTAATAATTCTTATTTTATATACCATGTTGGATATTAAAGTATATATTATTTATTTTTTTAGATTGCAGAGTGCCAGGTTTCAAGAGATGGTAATGCGTTGCATTTCTATAACGAGGCAGTTCCTCAATTTTATACCCAAGATCTCTTTCAAGGAAATATCGTTGGTGCAGTTCACCAACAACCACAACAAAATTTGAGTATCATGTCATTTAACCTTCAACCAGGAAAACAATGTTAATGGTTTCTATGCAGGTTTCATTTTTCTTCCAACTAAACATTTTCTGAATAATGTACTTGTACTTAAATTATTATAAGGTGTATATAAAAATAAAATGATCTAATGAGTGTCTTCTCAATGCACTTGTAATTTTGAATATCATATTTATATGTTTCCTTATGATTAGACGGGATTCTAAGCATTCAAAACATACGTCCTATAAATTTGTTCTTCTTAATTGAATTTTTTTTCATAGGTTATGAAAGTATATATATATATATATCCATTATATAAAGTAAAGTGATAAATTTGAAATTAATAAATTTAATATTATTTGAAATTGTATTTTATTTAAAAATAATATATAATTTTTATAATGTATTTTTTTTTATAATTAAAAAAATGTTTATATTTTTTATAAATAATTTTTTTGCAAGTTTATATATTTTATATTTTTTAAATTTTAATATAAAAAATATAATTACAAATGTTATTTTTCAAAACATTATGGCATATATATTTTAATCATATTATATGAAAAGAATGAATAATTTTTTTAATGTTATTGTAAAAAAAATTCAAAATTCAAAAATAGCAATCTTCTCTATATTACCATTATATTCTTGCATATAAAGATATTTAATTATTTCCATGATTATAACAACCATTAAAATATTTAATATTTTTCATGGTTATAACATCCATGTTTATTTTTTTTAAGGGATTTGGCTTAATTCTTTGAAATATTAAGAAAGGTAAAAAAAAAAAAAAAATCACTTTACTAACTTACCTAAATCTCATTGACAATTTTGTTTTAAATTGACATTGAATTCTTATGTGGAAACCAATTCTTTTGTATTGTCCAACATTCAAATGGTAAATGCATTTAAAATATCTTCATCATTTATCTTTTGGATATTTAGAAAGAGAAATAGACACATCTACAAATATGAAATAGTATATAATATTAAAGAGACACAATTAATACAAATATTTATTGTGGAAATTTATAAAGAATAATTAACATTTTGTACTCTATCTCCTTATATTTTATAGATTACAAAGTCATACACAATTATTGATAATCTATGAGAAACTATTGTCTTCTATAGTGTTCTACAATATGATTATGTAAATCTTTGATAGCTAGAAGTAGGGTTAGGTTTAGGGTTTACAAACCCATGTGAAACATACATGATGCTTATATAATTCTATATTGGATTCATATGCATCAATAAAGCTCCATATTTGAATTTATTGGGTAGAAAATACATACAAACATATATTGAAGCAAGGGACATCACGAACTATACTCAAGAAACGCCCGAAAGGAAAATCTATATTACATCATAACATTACTGTGTGTACATTTTTTTTTTTGTAAATAAAAAGAAGGTCCTTGTATTAATATCAAATGTTATCTATACAATGCCAAGTGTCAGCCACCTGTTCTTCCACAAAAGGGAAACCAGAAGACGTGGTCACCATTAAAGACTCGAAGTTTGATGCATCATTGGGTGAGCTAAAACTGTATGAACAAAATTGACTAAACAAAACTGTATGGCCGAACTATATAAACAAAACTATATGGACAGTATGGAATTGGTCACTATGACCATCTAGTCTGCACTAGGAGCAATCATAAAACATTAACCTGCAATAAGAGCAAACAAAGAACATAAACCTGGAGGATTTACTCCACAAGCGAGCTCGAGCGGCCATGGATGTTGTAGAAAGGGGTGTACTTCTAGCCACACGTTGGGCATCAGGTCTATGAAGGACCGTTCGCTAATGCATCAAACAAAATTTTCAGTCTTTGACCGAGGAAGTGTTGTGAGTGCAGTTGATCATCTTGCTTTTGCTGAATTTCAAAGATAAGTTAGAGGTGGTACACCGAGAGTCGATTTGCACAAAGCAGAGGATGCTCCACTTCCTTGTCCTCTCTAGCAATCATTGTGTGCTCCTCCACCTGCCAGCTTGGGGGGATTTCCTCCTCCACCATGCAACTATCGTCACCATACATTAGGTCCTATGGAATGATCTTCAGGGGGGCAAGAAGACTAGTGGGAAAAGGAGTGCCCTCGCTCGGTGGTGGCACTTTCTCTTTAACTAGGAGAAGGCCATGGATGGAGTGAGGGGGGGGCGGAGGAGGCTCCGATGACCCTTGACTATTATTCCGAGGGCCAGAGAAGCTAGAAGCAATGAGAGCTAATTGGGAGGGGGAAATTTTGTCACACGTGGAGAGGGAATTGTAGTAAAACGCGCCTCTCCTTGACTTCCCCCTTTCTCTTGGCATCGTGGAAATAATGCAGAGGCAAAGGACGAAGAGGAGTGGGGCGATTGGAAAGCACTCAGGAGAGATCAAAAGAGCCGAACCACAGGTGAGAAAGAAAAGGGAAATGCATAGAAATATCTTATTAGGGTTGAAGGATAGAAGATGATTAATGTAAGGGTAAGGGTAGAAATCACCTAAGAGAGAAATGGAGAAAACGCAGTTGCAAAGGGAAAAAGTGAGAAAACGCTTGAGGGAGCCAAGGAGCAGGAGAAAATGGAGAGGGGGAATGAATAAGTTCACTTGGGTGATTTCCCTTTTAGTACATCACGAATTGACGGATAATCTATCCATGAGAGTCGAGCTGACAACCACCCTAGGTCTGGTACGCCTGGTCTGGCTTGCGCGAGGGGCCATTAACCCTACAAGGTTGTCTAGGCGCATTACCATTGTTGTCCGCGGGGTGTGAGCCATTCTAGAGTTATAAGCAGGGGGCTAGCGGTCGGGGTTAATAACTCCCCTGGCTACCCCATTCCAGCTTTCCTCTGACACTGACCAAGTGGCACCCCATCTGGGAGATTACCGTGTGTACATTACCATAACTACTAAATCTTAATTAGGTAATTACATCACATCATATCCATAACTATCTCCACAATATATCCTTAAATTCCTCAACTCAATCCATGAGATCCTCATCCCTAATATGTCTTATTATCCTCATCTTTCACTCATACTTAGAAATTAAGAATAGTCTACTTCATTAAATTTGTGCAATTATATATTTTAGAAATTATTCATAATTCAAAAGTATGAATTATTCCTTCATACTCCCCCTTAATCAAGTGATTTTAATAAGAAATCAACATCCTTAATTTGTTCAGCTAGTCCTTTGAATTGGTTAATTTTTCATTTCCTTCTTCTATTCTCTTTATCTTCATCTTATATGCTCACAAGTAGATCTTGTACCTAAAAGATATAAATATCATGTGTGTTGAAATCCATATAAAAAAGTCACCATCCACCAGAATACATGGGTCATTAGTCATTGTATATGTCGGTTATCTAGGAAGCTTTTTCTCATACATGATTCAACAACAATTCTCCATACGTGTACATGTTACTCCCCCTGCATCGTCATTAATCATCATCGTGGGTATGCTTTGTCTTACCCATACATATGGGGTTTTTCTGGGTTACCCTCAACCATTACATTTCTCAAATGGTTTCGACTCACCACAAATAATTATGTCAGGTGATTTCTAGATGATCACAAACCTTTCCATGTTATGACAAGTAGTTTTAGTTTACCACAAACATACAAAAACAATTATGGGCTTAAACATGCCTCTTCATGGATTATATCATCATTTCACTCAGGTACATACAATTTCAACTTTCTTTTGAGGCTAATCCATCCCTTAAACAAACATAGGACCAATATAATCTTTGTTTCCATCATCAAAACAACATTATCAAAGAGGATCTTCAAACTTATTAGGAATCCCATTCTCTATGCATCTCAAATTATTTAATACACATTACTACTTATTTACCTTCCTTTGCTTCCATTTTCATTCTTTCTCTTCTTTTGTTGTTGTAGTCTTCAATCCTTTTGTTGCTCCATTCTTCTTGCTACTTAAAATTTTTTTCCTTGTCCTCATTGCGATGCTCTTCAAAATTTTATTGCCTTTGTTTCTTTTGTTCATGTTGATGAGTTTTATTCTTCATCATATTTCTTTTGTCATCTTGTTTTTCTTTCTTCCATCAGATTCTTCGCCCTTCTTCCTCTTTCTCCCACCCTTCTTCTTTCCTCTTCAATATGCCCTTGTTTGTTTCTTTTTCTTTGTCTCGAAGTCATAATTATGTCATGGAGTCATCATCTTCATTAGTCTTATTTTTGTCATCATCTTCTGTTGTTATGGAATCCAGATCTTCTCATCTCTTCTTCATCTTGTTCTTGCATAATTCTTTTGAATACTTGCATAAAATTGTTCCCATAGGAGGGCCATCTCCATCCAACAAGACACTTGCAGTATTATTCATTCATTTTCAATTACATGTTTACAAAAATATGTTTCTTGTTGGAGTTGATTAAAGTCCAAGACACCTATGACACTATATTGGAAAACTTAATAGATGCACTAGTATCATGACTCTACTTTCGACTTACAACTTGAAGTGTCTCCATCTTTGATTTGACTTTAACTCCACTTAACTTTTAGTTTGACTCCAAACTCTCTACTTGACTAGATAAATTTACATCAACAAACCCTCACGACTTACTATAAACTTAAACCTTGAATGTCGAGTATGCACTATTGTTTATACAACAAACTACACATCAAACTTCAACAAATTATTCTTCTGTCTCTAAGCTTTTGCTTGAATCCAATTTCATTTAAACACAACTTCGTTACCATTGAAACTTTACTTTAAACCATGACATAATATTCCAAACTTATAAGTTCTAAGTTTAAAATAAAATAAAAAATATTCTTCATATCTCTAAGCTTTTGCTTGAATCCAATTGAATCCAAATTTCCTTTAAACTTGACTTCGTTACCATTGGACCTTTACTTTAAACCATGACATAATATTCCAAACTCATAATGTCTAAGTTTAAAATACAAAAAAACTCGACTATGAGAATCCACTCAAATAATGAACTCGTCACACACCATGAAAAGGTGTATATTACCATGCATTTAACCTCTTAAGTATATTAATTCTTTTTTAGGATCGTCTCACACATAATCATACGTGCTCTTCCTTTTTTAACCTATGAAAAGAATAATATCAACTTTCAAGAAATCTCATCATTTATGTGGGTTAAAAAGGAAAAGCCTCAAAATCAGTGCACATCCACCACAAATATTAAAATTGATCCAGGAAAGTTTTAATTTACCTATTTTACTTAAATATCGTTATTGAGTGAATGTTGCACTTCTTTCTGGATAGCGATTTGCACTTATTTCCACATATATTATGAACGCCAGGGATTTTGATTATTTGAAATAAAGTAATCTCCACTCAAAAAAAATAAAAAAACCAACCTTTTTTCAAAATACGTTGACTCTGTCAGTTGAATTGATGGCTTTCACACAGTCCCTAAGAAGATGAAACTTAGGCTTGTGATGGTATGCCCTTCTCTCGCGGCCTATACATCCTTTCTCCTCTTCAATCTTTAACCATAATCGTGCGTTCTGGATCTTTATTAGCAGCTTCAACACCATGATCTGCTAGCCATAATTGCTGCTCTTAGAACGACCATTCACATTTTTGTAGTGTCTCAAATGAGCTCCCCCATTTCCATACTGACACACGCCATTGCTTTCTATTCTGAAGATCAAAGAGAGATAACAGACTAAACATTCAACAAATCTACAAATCACGTGTCTTTCAATAGAACCCCAAGTTATGAGAGAATGCTACTTCTTTTCCAATTTCTTCTATGCAGCTAGTTCTCTTCACAACCCAATAGTTGTCACGCTCTGGCAGTTACATTACAACATATTTCTTCAATCAATGAAGTACAGTGAACAGAAGATCAGGAAATGAGTATTTCCCTTCGTTCGACAAACAACTCATACACCCATTATGTAGGTCTTAAAAGGCAACACAATCTTGTTTTCTTGATCAAGTTTTGTATCCACAACTCCACACTATCTTGTTTTCTTGATCAAGTTTTCTATCCACAGCTCCACACTACATTTCACATTGCATCACACTACAGGAGGCACTTCCATACAGCTGTAGAAATTCTCCCACAACTTTGTTGGACCAAAACATATGGCCTGGAAAGGGGTATCTCCCCATCCATAGATGAACCTGTGGCTCAACGATGGCACTAATATTGGCATTCAACGGAAAATATTCTTGACCATCTAACATACACACTCATACCGAACCAAATGTTGAGTTTAATAGCCAGCAACAAATATATACAAACATATACTGAAGCAAGGAATATGAAGTGAAGTGTTGTAATCATTGAGATGTTTATTGCTAGTAAACTAGCACAGCCACTAAATCGCTGCTGGTGAACGCCGAAAGACTTATGGTTGGTAAGATAAAAAGAAGAATATAAAACAACTGAAAAATATGAAACTGTTGACCTCCTTACAGCAATTATATTGTCAGTTAGAATGAAGAAAAAGTTTGATGACGCTCATTTGCTCATTCCATTAGCAATGATATTGTCAATCAGAATGAAAAAAATTCTGATGAATCTCATTTCCTTAATTTATAATTGTTTATGTTGTGAGCCAGAATGAAGAAAAAGTTTG
The DNA here is from genome assembly GCA_009831015.1 of Picea engelmannii. Classification (NCBI taxonomy): domain Eukaryota; kingdom Viridiplantae; phylum Streptophyta; class Pinopsida; order Pinales; family Pinaceae; genus Picea; species Picea engelmannii. Next base: position 93,129 of record ML796296.1, on the reverse strand, counting down.
ATGAAGTTCATTTGTTCATTCCATCACCTCCTTGTAGCAATAATAGTGTCGGTCAGAATGAAAAAAATCTCCTTCCTACTTTGAACTGGGAGGACTTTGTTTCTTTAAAAGGATTTTAAAAAATGAGATACGCACTCAGATCTCATTAATCATATTGAGATACGCAGTAACAAATATTAAAAAACCAAAACAATTTTTCTACTCGAATTGACAAAATTAAGAAGATTTCATAAAAAAAAAAAATGTACAAGAATCTAGTAAGTTCTTAAAATAATATTATAAGGATAATCCAATACGCAGAGGAGCGTAAGGTTCTTTTCAGTAGAGCCTGTCATTCCTTTTCTCTAAAAACCGTTGTATTTCGCTACATGTAGCTTACCTGCATTTATAGTCTGAGAAGATTGGGCGCGGCTGAGAGTAAGAGGTAAATGAGATTGCATGAACTAATCTTATTGTTTAGAGAGTAAGAGGTAAATGAGATTGCATGAACTAATTTTATTGTTTAATTTACAGTACATAGAAACACAAAATCCCATTTAAAAAAAATATGAACAGTATAGCAACTTATCTACGGGGACATAGTAAACATTTCCGTAGAAAATTGTGAGGAGGTCACAAGGCAGCTGCTGGGCGATATGAAAAAAAAAGCAAACGCGCAATATGAAACACAAATTTTATATTCCGGCGTGGGAGACCTAATGGAATGCAAACCCGTTTCCGAGGTCACAAGGCAGCTGCTCGACGATATGAGAAAAAAAGCAAACGCGCAATATGAAACGCAAATTTTATATTCTGGCGTGGGAGACCTAATGGAATGCAAACGCGCAATATGAAACGTTCGGCGATCCAATAGTCTTCCACCCTGGGCGATTCAATATGAAACGCTTATCCAATATGCCAGCTGACGACTGTGGTAATCCTAAACGTTAATCATTTAAATAGCAATCATATAGTGGTACAGTAATTTCTTAATATGATTAGGTAAATGTTAAAAAGTAAACAGGTTAACGGATGTATTAAAAAATACAAGGAAGCTATGAAGAGTAAATCACATTCATTGATTTGTGATTTGGGAGGACGACTAAGAATATGCCAGCATCTTTAATTGTTAGCCATCAGATTAGAATTTTAGTTTAAAAGGTGATTAATTGTGCACATTGTCAATAGGTATACCCCTTTCGGCGTAACTATTCCAAGGTATCCATTAGATAAATTGATTTTTTTTTAGTTAATCTATCTTAAAAAAGAGTATTTTAAGAAGAAATCTGAAACTTTTAAGGATGCCTTTGAAGCACTATGATGTTAGTTGTTGTACTAAATCATCACATTCATGGAAGTAGATACATTTAAGAAGAAATTAACAATATGGAAATAACAAAGAAAGAGAAATCACATAATATGAAATACAAAAATTTGAATCTTCAAAACTTGCAGATATTTTTATTAAGATTTGAGTTCTCTATAAAAAGCTCTCTTTACATTGAGTTCTCATGAGTATTTATAAAATATAGGTTGAAACCAAATATGGTTATTCGATCCTATTTTTTAGAAAATTTAGATACTACAAAATTTTTGACTCCTTAGAAATAGGACATTTGGAGTAGTCAATCCTTGATTTTCTTCATCTTTGATGAGTCACCCTACCAATAATTGGAGAAGGAGATTCTAAGTCGCATCGGAAGGGTAACTGAAATATTTCATCTATCTGAATCCAATATCTAACTTAGTGTATTTTTCGTATGTAGGATTATGTGAGAATACGTTTTTGGTTTGCCATAAAAGATAAAAATCATCTATGAGTAGATTGACAATAGTTTGACCTCTTAGAGTGTTCTTCATGTTCTGAAACTTATCATATTTTTCCCTAGCGATAAACAAACTTTTTCTGAAGTCTTCATATGGAAATAACTTGCCATCTTTGTCCCAGGATTAAGGTAACCCCATTTTCACTAAGTTCTTAAAATTGTTGAAAAAATATTCCACATTCCTTTTCAGTGCTATGCATTCATCCCGAGATTCTTGTATCAAGTTCTTCTTTGTCAAGATCCTTTCAGTTTCCATTACCATTGTTTTCCTATCATTAATTCTTTTCTTCTACAATATATCTCTAGAATTTGAATTAAGGAATTTTATGATCTGAGTGGCTAGTTGTGGTCTTGTTCCCATTTCATGAAATGCTTTATGTATTACTTCATCTGATTTATCCACCAACAACATTTCATCATCTATGATCTTGAATTAATCCCAAATCTTGGACACTTCACTGATAATCTCATCCCAGATGAGATGCTTGGATCCTATCAAATATGGTTTTCCTCAGAGATTAGTCTTCATTTGCTCCATATCAGTCGACATTTTGGCCTTTAGTTTGATATTGTGAAATAGTTTTGTCTTTATCTTTGATTTATTATTTCTTTTCTGAAATTATTTTCTTTAGGATTTCTGAAAATCTCAACACCTTTCAAATTTAAATATGCTAATTCCCTTCGTAGTCCATCGTTTGGATCTGATGTTTCTACTGCTTGAGAAGAGGAAGATCCGCCTTTTAAACTTTAAATCTAATTTTCGTACGTTTTCATATGTTTATCCATATCTGTCATTTTCTTCACAAGTTGGGATTTCTCTGCCTAGACTGCTTGGAGTTTTGGAGTTTGTACATCGTCAATTCCCGATATTTTGAGTTTTTGTTTCAAATCTTGGATTTTTTATCTTTTGTTTTGATTAGTGATTGTATGGATGCATCATCTCTTGGATTTTTTCCAATTTCTATTATCCATTGTTCTAACTCCTCCACTCTTATCTATCTAGTTTTGGTAGCCAACTTTTCATTCTTCAATTGAGTTCTGAGCTTATCATTGATGGATTGAAGTTTCTTTATTCCAACACTGGATATCATAGAATCTGTGCTTATCATCTTTGCAGTGTGTCTGTGCAAATCAAGCTTATCCAAAGAATGAACATTATTCAGATCTATATAGATGTTTGTCAATTTTTTATGAACATTTGGCTCCATGAATACTATATTCAGCCTCCCTTTTCATTGTCTACAACTGAGATCATTCGATTTTGATATGTATCATGGTCATAGATTTTAGGAATTATACTTTTCTTGATTCTTGAATTTGTCTTTCTCACTTCCATAAATTTCTTAACTTGGTCCAATTTACTTGATTGATCATTGGTTCCTAGCTCCGACTCACTTTGAGCTACGACACCTTTGAGATTTTATGCAGTCATCAATTCTACAGTCACAACAAGGCCTCTTTTCTTTGACATTATTTCTTCAGGAAGCTTTGTTTCCTCTTCTTCAATTTCTTATAACTTTTGCTTCTTGGATGATTCTTATGCACTTGTTTTTGAACCTTTCAAAGCATAATTTGAATGTTTCCTTTTGTATTTCTTTTCAAATTGTTGTGGAGTTTCTGTCATTGGAGACTTTTTTAACTACTCAAGTGCTTTTACATGGATCTGTAATTGTTCAGAACATCTTTCCAATTTTCTTGGTTTTCCAATATCTCTAATTTCTCTTTTTTGCTGATGTTGATAAGGAATTTTCCCATGTAAAATTATTTTTGATGTTCAAATTCTATCATGAGGGTCATAATTCCATGGTTCTCCTTGTTTTGACCCCAAATATGAAAGTATATTTTTTTGAAACCTGCAATGTTGACCTGGTATTCACAATGAAAGGACCTACTTCCTTATTTAATTTCAAAGTCACCTTTTACTTGTTAGGCACAAAATGAATTTCATCATAGTTTCATCTATCTCTAATATATTCAAGAGAAAAAATATTGGGAGTCATAAAAACAGGTAAGCGAAATGGAGCAAGTTGACAACCATAAATCCTTATTTCAGTGTAATGTTCAAAGACATACAAGTCTCCTACTCTTATGTCTGGGATTAATTGTAATAGTTTCTTTCACTTAGGAAATAGTCTAGGAGGATCTTTATTATATATGATTTGGTAAGATTTGTACATAATCCAATCCACATATAGTGAAAACTCAACATTCAAAGGATTTTTAATAATCACAAAAGTCTAGTGAGAGATTGAGGAAGGGTTTCCAAGGTCATCTTGAATTTTTTACCCTAGATGTGTGAAATGAAAAGTTTGTGTAAATAGAAAGAGATGAACCAAGTAGGAATTATAAATGAAATTTATTTAGATGAACCTTTGTTTTATTTAAAACAAAAACAACTATTATAAACAAAATTTGTTTGAATTTCAACCACTTTTATTTTTGTTTTCTCATTATTTATTTTGTTGTTTTATTTGTTTCTATGTATTTTTTCAAGGCCAAAATTTCTTATTATTCCTAAATTATAAGCTATAAAATTTCCAAATTTATAAAAAATTGAACTATGTTACAACACCAAAAATTATACTCAAGAAACCTTGGAAGCGAAAAACTATATTACATCATAACATTCTTGTCTGTACATTATGTTGTACAAATGGTCTCTTTATATAGCCATAGCTGATCATAACTACTAAATATTAATTAGGTAACTAGATAACATCATGTCCATACCCATCTCCACAATATCTCCTTAAATTGTTCAACCTAATCCACTTGGATATGCAAGAAATATTTGGACTGTTACCTTGTTATGGCCATAACTTTCACATATGAACTTCATTTTAAATGTCTGATAGCTCATTGGAGATATATCAATGAGAGAAAAAATTATATATTGGTTGAGTCAATCCTAAAATATAATAAAAAAAACACTATCTTTTAGATGTCCCAAATCCTAATCTCCCCCGTATTGAGGACAATATTGAGGACCAATAAATTCTTATGGAACCTGTGTAAATCCATTTTCATTTTGGGAGGATTTTAATCTCCAAAATATTTAGTTGGGAAGGATATGAGGAAAAAATTACTCAAATTTATTCTTGGAGTACAATTTGTCTTTGGTTGGTAGATAACACTTCAATTAAAACTGATATTCTTATTATTTAAACTGTTACGATAGTCTAGTATTTTTTTTTCTAAAATCGTGTCCTTTACTAATTTTGTGTATGTATATAGTGTTAAATAATCAATGAAAGGAAATAGTTGGACCTATTCATCCTCATTGAGCTTATATGAATCATAGAGTTTTAGGTTGTTTACATTTACTACTAAATAAATGTGTGTGTATAGTGGAAGACTAAGTTTGTAAGCATCATTACCTACGATCTCAATTATTTGAAGGATGTCATTTTTTTCAATAAAAAAAGTCTAATTGTTTTCTTTCTAAAAGAATTACTTATATATAACTAAGTATCTTTGAGAACGAAATTCCAAAAATGAAAAGAACAATTTTCCAAAGCATATCTCCTAGAATAAATACTAGAATATGTGATACAATAACTAGCGAATATAGTTCATAGATAAAGTGTACACCTCAATTAACGGTCACCATTATATTATCTCTAGTATTCAAAAGAAATCATGAACCTAGAGAACCACCTTAGGTAGAGGGTGGAATCCAACCATCTTTCTATGAACATTTAATTTACTTAAACCTATGCACCATTACCCATATAGGTGATGCCACCAAATTTGAAAGTTCTATAAAAATGACCAATGCCACCTTATCATTAGATAGAGGGTCCAACAACTCTAATTTATGCATTATATAATATATATTAAACTTAAGGAAACCATGACCCCAATTGATCAGAAACTATGATCATAGGTCTAAAACACTAAAATAAAGGAAATAAGATATTCCAATAGGTAACTAAGTGTTGTATATAATCCCACTAGTCATTCCCGAGAATAAACACCCACTTAAGGAGGTGAATGCTTAGGAACAAGGTGGGAACCAAGGGAAACCTCATTGTCATTCATATTTGATAGGAAACCCACCATAGACACCTAACCCTAGATAGACAGAAAAAGAACTAATACTATCACTCTTCCATCCATGAACCAACCAATGGGCTCTAACATTTGGTTGTCATGAGAAACCCATACTTAGGTTCCCAAGTGGGGTGGCATGGGATCCATTCAATCATCGGTTGAGAGTTCTCCCAATGTAGAAGAGATCACAATAGAGAAAGTTGCAGGGATACCTATGGTTGGACATAAATATGACTAGGGTAAAATCCTAGCTACCTTCCTCACACCTCTACTCCTTCCCCAACCATATTAGAGCTCATTTGTCACAAGAGTGCAATTTCATTATTATCCCCTTACTTTTTATTTTCAAAGATTCATATCTAAGAGATTTTATTTTTTCTTCCCTCGTCCTTATAACCTTTCCTTATTAAGGTGTAACAAAATTATATTTCCTTCTTCGAAATTATTCTTAATCATGTGTTAGTTATTTTTGGCCTTGTATTTATCCATATACTTATTTAATGTCTCTTCTACCTATAAGTGTGTTTTCCTTTTTCTCTCTATGAACTATTATGTATTCAATGCATCAATTGAGACTATTTCCCTTCCTTCAAATGATACGTAAACAATATACAATGGCGATGCTGGAAAATATCCAAAACAAAATTGAAAAGGGGACTTATTGGTGAAAGTGTGAAAGTCTCACCACACCAAATAAGGTGATTTCAACAACAAAAATTGATATTGCAATTTTAGTAAGGATGATTAAAATGGTCCTCATTGCCAAAAAGTGACCATTGTCAAATCCATCGTGATTAAAATTTTAATGGTTAAGGAAATGGGTGTGAAACCATTACCTTCTATCTAGGTATATGATGATCATCGACCATTTCCCATGCCATTATCAAAAAACCAAATTGGAAATAGGAACAAACCATTGTAAAATATTCAATACACTAGGAATTTATATGCAATAGTCCAAGCTCATTACCAATGGAATCCTATGGAAATATTTTGACATCATCTTCATCTATACATTTCCCTTTGAACATAAGACAATGGGAATCTCCTATAGAAAAAAAGAAAATAAGGGTGAGGAACACTACCCATCACTATTGATGCATTTCGTTAGGAACATGTAGTGACACATGGTAAAAATATCCAAAGAAAAGATATAGTGAAGCACACTTATCATCACCATATGGTAATTAGGTTTGTAACTTACAATGATGGGATCAAGATGTCATCGCTAGAATCTGAGGGATCTCAAAAAAGACTCCACAATGATAGGGGCCTATCATCACCAATTTAATCCTACGGTAGTCAATCCATATTTTTTTTTTTACAAAAACGGATATGAGATTATATTAAGAAGTGTGGCAGAGCCACTGGTTCAAATTACAAAATGCCCAGTGCCTTTGGGCTTTTAACATGACTGCAACAACTTTAACTACAGCTGTGAATACAACACAAACCTACTAACTGCCAGAGTTCCCTAGAGGCTTAGTCTAATCTTTATTTAAAGCCATGGCTAATAATGCCAGACTGCTTAAGAACTTGTTACAGTGACACTTAACCCAGAGATTACTTTCCTTCATCCTGGTTCCAGTTACTGTTGAGCTGGGCCATTTTGGCCTCCAGTTGCTCCATGCGTTCATCGAATTCTTGTTGTGGGTTCTTTAATTCCTGATGAAGCTTATCCAGCTCTTCAACAAACCCAATTTTTGTCAGCGTGATGTCTGATTCGAGTTGTTCAAGCCTTCTACCAGCTTCCACATCTAGATTTTCCAAGAAATCTAACTGGTGTTGTAGCATCTCCTGCAAATTTGCAAGGGTCTTATCCATTTCCTTCAAGCGTTCTTCGGTACTCCTTGGCCCTTTGAAGGAAGACGCCATCGCCCTTCTTTCCTGACTTCGCGTCCCTGGAACAGCACGATCTGTTCTCTTGCTCTCTCTTTGTGCCTGCGCGTCTCTGCTGATCATTCCTTGGGTCGAGTTGTAAGGGGCCCGAGCCCTCTTTATTTCAATTTGGTTCCTGGTCATCATTGTCTTTGGGAGCTGGGTGATTCGCGCGGATTCTGTGTCTGCCTCCAAGCTCAGGCTCGCGTGCTCTTGGTACCTGGCGGGTCCTATGTGCCAATAATCCTGAACTTCCATGTCTTCATGCTCGATTTCCTCAGATCCTTTGTACCTGCGCGGGTTAGGATTCATATGAGCGCTGATGGTCCTCAAGAGATTAGGGGATCTCCACTCGTTCCAAAGTGCCATTCACTGACAGAGTACCTTCCTCCAGCATCACGCCTTGATTGGCTTCTTGGTCAACACTGCAGTTTTGGTCTCTTAAAACACGATAGAAGTGACAGGTGTTCAGCTTGCTAGTGATAATTCGAATTTTATCCATGAGACTTTGGAGTTTTATAGTGTGAGCGTTGGATCTCTTTACCATGGTTTGTATAATTATTCTTGAATCTCTAATTACTGTTAAGTCCTGAATATTGAGATTTATTGCCAATTTCAGTCCCTGCCAGAGAGCCAAAGCCTCAGCCCTGTTGTTGGTGTCTATGCCGAGCCCAATTGCATACTGCATTACTGTGCCTTGATTTGGGTCTTGAATTATGCCTCCGCCTCCAGAGGGACCTGGATTCCCTTTCGAGGCTCCATCGAATTGAAGAATTGGGGTTTTGAGATTGTTCTTCCAAGTAATAAATT